>JAJPUD010005018.1:10602-35282 GCA_023553655.1 Myrmecobius fasciatus | reverse complement strand
TCTCTCTCTCTCTCTCTCTCTCTCTCTCTCTCTCTCTCTCTCTCTCTCTCTCTGTCTCTCTCTCTCTCTTTCTCTCTCTGTCTCTCTGTCTGTCTCTCTTTCTCTGTCTCTGTCTGTCTCTGTGCATGTCTCTCTCTCTTTCTCCCTTCCTCTCTCTCTTCTCTTTCAACTCACTTTTCCACTTTCCTCCTGCCTTTGATCTATTAAAAATCAAAAGAACAAAGTCAAAAAGAAATTTTGGAATGTCCTTGCTGCCAATATACCAAATAAGGTATTTCACACCTAGGACAGGGTCTGTTATAATCATTGATTTAGGGAATGGATACATACACACACGTAGTATATGTGTGTGTGAGAGAGATAGAGATATCATACATACCTCTTATGTAATAATAAAATATTATACTATGATTAGTTTATAGCTCCAGCATTAATCTACCTCCCACACGCACCCATGCAAATTACTCTGCATTGAATTTTCACTATCTAGATTTAGTATGCCTCTACATCTCTATAACTGGTCATAGATTACAGCGTTGGAAGGGCATTTGAAAACTATCTACTCAATCCATACCTGAGGATTGCATATCTTCTACAACATCCCTAACAAGTGGTTATTCAGTCTCTGACATCTTGTGACAGGGAACTCACTACCACCTGGGACAGTTCATCCCACTTTGAGAAATTTTTTCTGATCCTGAACTGAAATCTGCCTCTTTGTTATGTGCACCCATCGATCCTAGTTCTGCCTTTTGGAATCAAGCAAATCAGATTTAATCCCTCTTCCACCTGACAGCCTTTCAAATATTTGAAGACAACATAACCTTCTAAGATTTCTCTTCTCCAGACTATATACCACTAATTCTTGAACTCATCTTCATATAAGATGATGTAAGGTCTCTTCCTCAGCATGTCAACCCTTTTCATGAAGGGCTCCCAGTTTTCTAGTGCACTTCCTTAAGTATGATTTTAGAATCTCAGCAAAACACCCAGCTCTAGTTTCAATTGGACAAAGTAAATCATGGGAAGGAGAGGAGGCAGTGGAGGGGGAAGATTCATGAACAAAAGTGACCTTGACTAACACATTTTAAAGAAAAATAGTGAGGGCCAGACCAGTAGAATTTATTTATAAAAAATCACATGGGTGGGATTTAATAAAGAGTTCTACTATGCCATAATATATTATGAGATTATCATCTCCCTCATTCTGAACAACATGCTTCTATTAATATCACCTGGGAATGCAGTAAGATTTAGCTTAAGATTTGGCCACAGCAACTTTCAGAGATCACTACTTAGTTTTCAAAGGACTGAGATCCGTATCCACGTAGGGAGTACACATGGACCAAATTTCATCTCATTGAAGAATTGAAAGGAGGGCTGCCTGAAGTGTTTTTGGCTACTTTGTCACACTGTTGAATCATATTGATCTTACAGGCCACGAAAGTGGATGAGGATTTAAGGTCATGGCTGTGGGGGCCCAAGTTAGCGAAGTTGCTAGGACAACCAAGATCTTTGGGGTCTGAGCACAATAGGCCTTACTCATCTTACAGGGCTCCCCAGTGACCCAACTCTAAGCTAAGCAGGGTTTCACCTGCCTGCAGTGCCAAACCAGCTGTTAGAGAGTGAGAAAAAGTCTTGAATATCCCAAGGAAAAAGTTGGAAAGACAGTAAAGGAAGAAATAACTAAAGAGCAAACTTCCTATTAACAATTATTAAAAAAAAAAAAAATCTGTTTTGTAGTGGATATCCTGCCATCTTGGGGAGGGGTGGGGAGTAGGGAGGAAAAATTTATAACAGAAAGCTTTGTAAGGGTTAATGTTGAAGAATCATCCATACATTTTGAAAAAAAAAAAAAAACTGTTTGATTGATTCTAATACCATTTGCCCTATACTGGCACCAAAAAGGGAAATCTTTCAAAGGGCTAGCTAATTTGATATGAGGTTCTAATTGTTTTTCCAAGTTAAAGGTGTTTTCCAAAAAAATCTTTGTTGGATGAAAAGGCTAACTGGGAATGAAGGAATAGGGAAACACAGAAAAATTTTGGGATATTTAGTTATAAAAATAAAATATATTGATGAAAAATTTAAAGTGTTTTTCCTGACAAACTTAGCTAGGCAAAATTCTCCTAGGACAACTCACTTTATGAGTGAACTTGATTAAGTTAATCTCTCTGGCCTCACTTTCCAGTTCTACAAAATAGAAGAGAGAATTAGATGAGATAAACTGTAAGGTTCCTTCCAGGTCTAAATTTATAATCCTATGATCCTAAAAGAGTATGGCAGGTAGACCCTTTCAGATATAGAATCTATGACTTCTGATCTTCAAAGTGTATCATTCAAGGAGAGAGACAGTATAGGGATTGAACTTATTCTCTCTAGGACTATCAGGGAAGGGTTTGCTGTAAACTACAAATATAGGAGAAACAGCATTATATATCATGAGAATGCTAGTCATACTGGTTATTTGATAACACATATGCTGCTAAAAAGAATGAACTCCAAGGTTCTACCCAAATGGATGACTGACTTTTTTTTTTCACTTTTCAGCCTCTTATTTTGGCCTCATATATGCAATTCCAGGCTGATGATTCACATCAGAATTCAAAATCAACTGAGGCAAAAGATTATAATAACTCGATTCTATATTTGATTATAGCACAATGATCACAATTTCTTCAAAGCAAAATTAAAATTTTAAAGGATAGCATACCTTTGAAGACTTCCTTTCATCTGAAATCAAATACAGGGGAATGATATACTAAAGAATGGAAGGAATGAAGAGAGACCAATTGGCAACCCTCAGAAATTAAGGTGGAAATGAATTATTTTTGCTAATGTCATGAGGGTGGTAAATTTATGGAAAATCTTTCTCAAATGTCTCCTTTCCTCATATTCACCATTGAAGAAGTAAGAAAAAACCTATGCAGAATCTACCAGTGTAACTATTTACTACCTGTAAATAGTTTTAAAAGAGCAACTTTTATTCTTCCTTTGACAACTAGGAAAAGACAGCCCTATTTTTCTTTACTAGGATTGTTTTTTGAAGGTTTGGGGTTTTTTGCTTTCATAATGAGAATAAGTGAAAGATATTTAGCCCCAATAGCCTGTTTTCTCTATTGGTAAGATAGTAAATGACTTTACTTTTCACTTAGATTTTAAGCTCCCTAGCACTCAGTACCCAATTTAGTCCCTTGAGCACATTTAGTGCTCCAAATATGTTTGTTGAACTGAGCATAATTGAAGAGGGAAAAATAACCTTCAGGGGATGAAATTGGGGCTGGACATATTTGAAAGTGCAAAGGGCTATGAGAACCCTGAGAGATAACTCACCTTGATATAATACCATAAGATTTACAGAATATTTTTCTTATATACTCAGTGAGTAGGGTAACATAAATATTTCTATCCCCATTTTATAGATGAGAAAACAGAATCTGAGGAAGTTTAAGTGAATTGCTTAAGTGAGGCAACTAGTTAGTTTCAGATCTGGGACTCAAAACTAGGAATTGCCTAACTCCAGATTTATTTTTTTTGTTATTATCCCAGGCTGCTGATTCAATCTCCAACTCTTATCTTCTCTAAAATAGGGGGGAAACACCCTAAAACTTACATCATTGGTATCTATGTCAAAAGCTTGTTTGTATGAACCATTTGGAAAATACATATGTGAAGGTATATACATATGTTACTGGTCAAGAAACCTGGATTTTTGTCTGACTGTAAATGATCAAGGTATATTAAAGTGTTTTTCAAAACGTCAGAACAGCCTGACAATTGTGTTTTAGGGATTTGGATTGCCATATAGACATTGATTTAAAACAAGGAGGGCTTTACTTAACATATTAGTTTTTTAAGATAGATACTGCCTCTGATATACTATATCAGATTTTCATCCAGAAGATATGCTAAAGGCATTTAATCCAAATCCTTTGTTTGACATTATTTTTGTTTTCTGTTTCTGTATGCCCAGTGCCTGGTATGAAACCTGGAACACAGTGATATTTAATAGGCTTATTGAATTGAATTGCACTTAAAGGCCAAGAAAGTAAAACTACTTAGGAAGTAAATGACAAAGTCGAGATTAGAATACATAGGCTCCAATCCAAAATATTCTTATAAGAATGCATTATTTGTATAATCTTATTTTATAAGGGGGGAGGGTGAATTTTAGAGTTATATATCATTTGTTTCTAATAAAAGGGAAGAAAGACATGAGAGGAAAGCTCTCATTATCTCCTTCAACTTCTCAAACTATTAAAATAATTCCCCTTTTCATTTGCAAAGACACAAAACTTGAGTTGATTGGAAGCCTTTAAATCTACCTTTTGACCTATAGTTAGAATCAGATGTCCTTTTTTGTTTTGATCTTCTGCCTTCTTTCAGGAACCAAACCCAACCCATAAGTCTGTTTGGCCTATGTGACCAGGTCTGAAGGAAATCCAGACAGTAGTCATGGTAAATGGAGCCAAAGCCTAAAGAAACAGCAGACTTCTAGGTTTTGATTTAATATGGTTGAGACTGAAGCCCAAATACATAGATACATCACTCTTCAAACTGCATAGGCTGGGAAACATGAGCACCAACATGAATACATACATACATATTATCAGCCACTATGATTGTGAAACCAAGAGCAAGATTTGCCTTCTCTCCATCATCAAAATGATAATAATCAGCAAAATGTTTGGGAAAGAGGACTCTGGTCCTAAGCCCTATCTTTAGCTTTCCTTCCAATTCCTAGGTCTATTCCAGGCATCTAGCTTGAGCCTTAGTGATCATATGATCATATACTATTTTCCAATTTAACTGTTGGACCAGGCTGGATGAACCACTTTCCAAAGGGCCTGATACTTTTTTAGTCTCCTCTTAGAAGATTTTTAATTACATAAGACACTAAGTTTCAGATCGGTGACCAATATGAACTGGTAAAAGATTTCTCTGGCCTGGAATATAAAGATAGAGGAAGGAAAGATGAGTGTGTATATATACACATATGCTTATATATATACAAATGTATATTTATATGGAAATACAGGAGATATACATATATAGGGTATACAGGAGAAATACAGGAAATACAGAGACAGAACAGATACAGAGGCAGAGATGGAGAAATAGAGACAAAGAGACACAAGAGAATGGCCTCATAGTCAAAACCTGAATTGAAGTCATGGTAGTTAAAGTCATTTAAAAATCTATGTTCTTCCAAGCAATGTTCTAAGACTATTAGTTACTGGTGGTGATCAGTCTGGTTGGAAGAAGTTTCTCACTAAAATCTGCCCCTAGCAATTGAAAATGTAGACCAGTTCAGATAGAGGAGAGAGAGAGAGAGAGAGACTCAGAGATAGAGATACAAGAGACAGACAGAGTCAGAGAGATAGACATGATGGGAGAGAGATGATAAATGGATGGAGGTTAAGGTGTGTGTGTGTGTGTGTGTGTGTATTTAAAAAAAAAAAAACAACAGAAAAAAAAATAGAAGAAAAGGGAGAAACCAAGTGACAAACTAGAGAGCTTTCCAAGGATATCTACATTTGCCTCTGATATAAACTGGTATGTGATCTGAGATAAGTCTTTATTCTAGTCAATTCTTTAAGACTATAAATTGCTGATAAAGTGGCCACTTGAATTTTTTGTTGTTCAATCGCATCTGAATCTTCATGACCTTGTTTAAGGTTTTCTGGGCAAAATACCGGATTAGTTTGCCATTTTCTTTTCCAGCTAATTTTTCAGATAAGGAAACTGAGGCAAACAAGATTAAATGACTTGCTCAAAATCACACAGTTTGCAAATGTTTGAAGTCAGATTTGAACTTAGAAATATGAGTCTGAGATCTCTCTTCACTGGCTGCATCAGTAGAGGGGATTTCTTCAACTTGGGATTCCTATATAAATAAAATCATGAATCCAGTTTCTATATTAAAGATAGCTCCAACCAGCCTTTCAATGAGTCTTTTCTATAACATGTCCTACTTTAAACTGCACAATTATCCACACTCCCTAATGTGGGTGTGTGCACATATTTTTAGATAATAACTGCTGGTGAAAAGCTTCAGTTTGTAGTAGGAGGCCTGAGGCAGTGACCTAGAGAGTCAAGAGATGGTCTTAGAATAGGGAAGAAAAGTTTACTCACACCGAGGGCAGGTCCACTCAGATCTGAACCCAGGAAATAACTCAGAATGACTCCAGGCTAAATTCTAAATTTTTAGAATAACATAGTCCAGCCTCCCCACACTTCCCCTACTTACTCAGAGAGCTGTACATTCTAAGCCCTCTGTATGAAGGGACAGCTGGGAGAAGAGAATTATATCAAACTCCTACACAGGGTTTTTCCCTTATAGGGACAGTCCTTGGCCAGGTGTTTTCAAAGAGGAATTAGGACTAGGAGGAAAATCCCCAATGGTTGCCACTGAAAGTTAACAGAGATTTGCCAGACTGCCTGTGCTGTGTGCTGGGCCAAATTAAAACTGCTTTTATATAAATTGTAAACAAACATAGCATGGCAGGTATCCTTACCCTGACCTGAACCAGTGGTAGCAGATTAAATCTTCAACAAACTGGGAACATATAGGAAAGGGAGAAAAGGGAAGACAAGAAGGAGAAAGGGAGCAAAGAAAGAATGGGAGGAATAAGATGGGGAAATTGGAGGGCTCAAAGTTAGAGAAAGTTAAAAGAAAGAAAAAGGCCAAGAAAGGAAGAGGGAGAAAGGGGGAGCTAGTATAGAGACACAGAGACACCAGAGAAAGAGAAAATGCTGAGAGAGAGAGAGAGAGAGAATATACTCATACTCTATCTTGAACCTCCATCTAAACAAATAACAGCAAGATTATTCAATTTTTAAAATGTTAGGGACTACAGCACAGGTATTAGTGGTGCTTGAGATTTATATCCAAAATGGAACAGGGTTAAACCTCACTGGTACCTTATTTCCATATTCTATTTTTAGATAAATCCCATCTTTATATTAAAAACTTTGGGCAATTTATAAATATAGCTAGCTGCATGAATAGAGGATCATTTATTTGTAAAAATGTTTTAATGGTCTCTTTAAATATTTGAAAAGTATTTCCTAAGTTAATAACTAGAGTACAATATAGATTATGCCAAAAGCTGTGTGTACTATTGATATTTCATAATAGAAGACTTTTGATACATAGGAGTTTGTGTGTGTTGTTATGTCATTTAATGATCTGTGAAGTAAATGATAACATTCTATCAGTTCTTATATTGTACTATTTTTGCTATGCACATATTCACTCCCTCTCCTTTGCTAAATGTTTTTTCAATAAAATCAGTTAATTAATTTTTAATTAATAGTTTTACAGGAGAAAATTAGGAAAAGACCCTGACATCATTTTCCAGAGAATGGAACATTTTCTATTTATACACTGTATTATGATTATAAATTCTTTCCTTCCTTCTTTCTCTCTCCTTCCCTCCTTCCCTCCCTCCCTCACTCACTCTGTCTCTGTCTCTATCTCTATCTCTCTCTCCCTCTCGATGGAATGTACATCATTTAAAGTCTTCTGGCAACTTCTGGAGCACCAAGAAATTCTTACAAAGGACTTTGAACTTTAATAACCATGAAGAAATTACATGACTCAATTATATATATATATATATATACGTATATATATATACGTATATATATAGATAGATAGATATATAGATATAATTATCATGGGAAATCAGACAATTGATAAAGTAAGAAACTGTGAAGGGAAAGAGAAATGGAGGGAGAAACAGAGGAAGTGAGAGAGTTTAAAAGGTAGAAGGAAAGAAGGAAAAGAGGAAGGGATGGAAAGAGGGAATGAAAAAAGGAAGGAGAAGGAAGGCAAGCAGGAGGGAGAAAGAAGGAGGGAAGAGAAAGGAAAGGAAGAAAAGAGAGGAAAGAAGGCAGAAAGGAAGAGAAGGAAGAAGGAAGGGGCAAAGGGGAAGGAGGGGAAAAACGAAAAAAGAAAAAGGAATGGAATGAAGGAAAAAAGGAGGAAGGAGGGAGTGAAGAAGGAATAAGGATGGAAGGAAGAAAGGAAAGGAAGGGAAAAGAAAGAAAAGAAGAAAAAGAAAGGAAGGGGGAGGGATGGAGGGAAGAAGGAAGAGAAGGAGGAAGAGGGAAGAAAAGGATGGAGGAAGGGAGGGAAGGGAGGGAAGGAAGGAAGGAAGGAAGGAAAGAAGCAAGGAAGGAAGCAAGGAAGGAAGAAAAGGAGAAATGGAGGAAATTTGTTTCTCTTTTACATCAATATTCTTCAATCTCTAATCAGCTTGGTTAACATTCATGTTCAATTACAGAAAACCAGTACAATCTGACAATTAGTATTATTTTTTTTATCTTTTAGGACTAAACATTTTTAAATGTTCTTGAGATAGGTAAATTCAGGGTTTGTGGATTAAATCAGCACCATCCTTATTGCATTTTCACCAATACAGCTGGAATAGTTAGTCTGTATTGAAATCATTCTTAAATTTATGTAAAATTTAGAAATAAATTATGTTGGAGGGAAAAGATAAATAGGAAAGGGGATGGATTATCTAGATTAGCTGTCTACATTGATTAAAGTAAGCAAACCCTAACCTCATTATTCTACTTCAATTTTGCTACAGAGATAGAAAGAAATTTCATTGAACTTATAAAAATATCAAACCCAAGTAACCTGATGTTAGAGCAAAGTCAGAAAGAAAGGTCTGGATAAATCAGTTGAAGCATAGAAGACAATCATGGATGAAATATTACAGTATCAAATATGTGCCCCAATATAACAATAATTATTTTACTTAATAAAAATTTTTAATGAAATAAAATATTCTACAGAGTTTTGACCAAACACTCTATTGCTTGTAGACTAGATTAGCAATGGTGTTCTTTTATTAATAGTAATTTAAATAGCACATACTCATTTCGGGCTTCCCGGGAAAAAATGACACACAAATATGGTGTGTATTGTCACCAAAAGTCACACACGCACACACACACACATTTGTATGTTGCATGTTATCTAGAATGTTTCTAGAAATGTTATCAATTTTATATAATCTTGTCTAAAAAGTTTTGTATGGTTTTTATTCCCTTTATATTGAATTAGGGGACCCCTAATATTAACAAGCTTCAACAATTTGCCTATGTAGATTTCACCAGATAAATATTTAACAGTATTTTTTCTTTAAAGGTAGTGGCAAGGAGAATGTGTATATAATAAATAACACTTTAACCAATAAAACGGACAATTGCTCCACTACATTTTTTTCCCAACTGTTTTGATTAGGTAAATGAATAACTGATAAAATGTATGGGTGGGGGAAAAAAGGAATCACTTGAACTTAAATATTTAAATTGGCCAGATTTTGGTCTTCACACAAACACATGCTTATACATATTTCCTAATCCTTTTTAGCTTATCACCAAATGCCATCAATTCTTTCTATACGTTTTAATTTCTTGAAATTGAAACCTTCTGCTGTCTCTCTAACATACACATAACTAATCTTAAAGTTTAC
This sequence comes from Myrmecobius fasciatus, assembly GCA_023553655.1. NCBI lineage: Eukaryota > Metazoa > Chordata > Mammalia > Dasyuromorphia > Myrmecobiidae > Myrmecobius > Myrmecobius fasciatus. The sequence continues at coordinate 25,788 of JAJPUD010005018.1, read as the reverse complement.
TTGTCCTCGACCTCTAGGGGTCCACTTTATGCAATTCTAGGTCACTAAATGAACATGTGTCCACATCAAAAACAACCACACAGGAGCAAAGCCCAAATCTCTGAGAAGAATTAGCCTGTTTTTTCCAGGTCATAGTAAAGAGTTTGTAAAGCCACCAGAGAAGAATCTCAAACGCTTAACAGACGTAGTTCAGGATCCTTCACCCAGGTAGGTACTCGGACTGAGTTCCGAGGAAAAGGGGATCACAGTCCTAATGACTTCTCTTTATAAAACAACTAGTGTTTTGATCAATATCACAGTTAAATTGATTACAGTATAGCAACATAATAGGGAAATCCGTTCCCAAGAACTACTCCACTAATTCAATTTCTCTCTAATGATTTGCATTTGTAAATAGAAAGCCAAAACACCCAGGTTATCAGTCATTCAGGTTTCTGTCAGCCTTGAAGAATTGTCTTTAAATGGTGTTTACCTGTCGCATTGTTAAGCAAATCATTCAAAAAGCTGACACTCCTATTTGTTGACTTTTAAAATAGGAACTTTATTTCTTGCTTTCCACTTTCCCCTTTCCAAATTTCTCTTCCTTTTACAATTACCTGCAGGTATCTAGCACCTCTTGGAATCTTTTCTCCTACTGTCAAGCTTATTCCCGAGCTAGATTTTAAGTGTGACGCTTGATTTTAATGTTCTAAAAAGCTGGTCTTTCCCCAAAGCCCAGAACTAAGAACAAGAAGCCCGCCGATAAGAGGGTAGATAAAATGCCCTCCGCTTAGAACAACCAGAAGAGAATATGTTGTGCTGGCTGAGGATTGTTTACCCCCAAGTTTGGAAAGATCGAACACCCAGAAAACATCAACAGCAGATAACAATTCAACTGAGTAAGAGGACATCTTCAAATTATCTGAGTAAAGTTCTAAGATAGTTCAGTCTTTAAAGACCCTGGTAATGCTCGGAACATTTTCGATCCGCGTGGATTTTGTCCCTTTGCCACTAAGAAAGCAAGCGTGCTTCCCCCAAAGTTTCCTCCATACAGAGGAATCCCTCTAATGAAGGATATACTTTCTTATAAATATTTATCACCTTTCTATTTCCCTCAACTTTTCCCCCTCTCTATAACTCCACTAAACCAGAGATCCGACCCACTGTAGTAAGACTTTTACGTCATATAACTAAGGAAATTGTGTGTGTATACATACATGCATATATATATATATATATATATATATATGGCATGGACATCGGGGCAGATCAATACAGATTGTATCCTTTTGATCTTCAGGTTGAGGATCTCATAAGCTCACTGAAATCACGTTGTCACAGCAGTGTGTGTACCTACAGCAAGTTCTGATTTTGTTTTTAATATAAAGTTTCTACGGAATGTTTCATGTTATCCGATGTCTTTTTCTTTCATCTCAGACTAGGGAGTAGAAGAGATGGTATACACAATAGGCATAAGGTCCAGCGATCTAGCAACTTTTTTTTTTTTTTCAAGTTTCTGCCCAGAATTCAAAAGCATGATACTAGTATTTCTTGGGGGGGGGCGGGCCCCCGGCCCGGGGCCATCCAGCTCATCCTGGCTCACTATATTCTCCAAGCTCTCTGGGGCTGTTTCCCAAACAGTCTTTTTCCTACTGTCCTGTATGTCAACCCCCTTCCTCTTCAGCACCCTACTCCTCCTACTCTTACTTTACCAACCTAACTTATCTTCGTGGCTGAATCATTTGTAATAGAAACGCATTCATGATCCCATTTTCTTCCTGATCAGACAGGAATCTGTTGATCCCCCCAGTTTTCCTTGACCATGAGTTTTGTCTCCTGACCTTTTTACAGATTTTTTTAAAAAGAATCTGCATTCGACATGTAAATGGTCTATTTAACCAGCAACGAGCAATCATCAGACATTAATTTATACGGTTTTTACAAATACCTAAGCTATTTAAAATGCTGAACCGGGTTGTGTGTGGCAGTGAACATCTATCTGTTGAATAGACTGTGTCACACGGTAGCATGCTCTCTTGTCAAGGCTGATTGTGTTTTAGGCAAACATTTGAGCAGACATAAAGGCATGGGTCAAGTAGTGTTCAGTGACAGTGCGTGCTAATTCACCTAGCTAACCAATGGGGCAAAAGTTGCATTTTCTGTGCTCTCTCCTGCAGATCCAGGCTCCCAAAACTAGCTCTCTTTTGACCCACTTCTTTCCCTCTCCCGACTGCAGGTCCATAAAATAGTAGAATTCTAGAAAAGCTAGTTAGCCCGAAGACTTTAGAACGATTTCGCCGAGGAGCTGGCCTGGCACGTGTTTATTTCACGATCCTCTGTCTGAAAAAAACGGCTGCCTCCAAAGGTAGCAGGTTGCTGCTGGGTGGTTAAATAAAGGACCCTAGGCACTGGTGTCTGGATCTCTGAGCTGTTACACACGCGGCAGTCCCACAGTATTGTCCCGTCCCCACGAACAAAATCACAAACTTCAGGTTAGTGACAGGAAATTACACTTGAATTGCACTGATGAGATGTGTGTGTGTGTGCCTGTGGGGGAGGGAGGAGGGAAGAGAGAGTGCCCGATTTGGAAACTGAGGCTTCAGTTGCATTACTAAGGAGCACTTTCCTTTTTATCTAGGAAAAAAAAAATCAAGGTTTAAGGGATGAAATAATCCTCCCAGAATAATTTGTGTGCAACACTGACTATGAATCCTTTAGGTTATTCCCTAACCTTCCCTTCGAATTAAAATAAATATATGATGGCATGTCAAACTAGAAACTGGAAGCTAAGGATTTAAAAAGAAAGAAAATTAACATTTTAAAATGTGGGATAAAATTAATCAATTAAAGCCAGATTCCTTAACCATTTGTTAGTTGTTTTGTTTTGTTTTTAAAGAAAAGTTCCATGTATAGTTGGTTGTATTTTTTTTTTTCTTTTTCACAAACCCACAGCTGTGCTCTTATGCAATCAAGTATGTTTACACGTGCAAAATTCATTGCTGGGAGTCCAGCAAACCTCCAGCCTCCTGCTGCAAAGTCTGAACCAGCCCAAGGCAAGGGGAAAGCGGGACTTGTTGCCTCAGCAGTCCCCAGCCGAGTTCACAACACCCCCCCCCCCCATCCACTGAGCTGTATCTGGGAGCCCCTGGGACAGTTCTTGACAGTCCTCCAGGAGGAAAATCGCTTGGACTTGAAACGTTTGGAAGAGACAGATAGACAGAAACAGAGACACAGGAACACACAGAGAGACAGAAAGAGAGACAGGGAGAGACTGGGGGGGGAGGAGAGAGAGAGAGAAAGAGAGAGAGAAAGAGAGAGAGAGAGAGAGAGAGAGAGAGAGAGAGAGAGAGAGAAGAGAGAAATAGTTAACAACAGTGTCCTGAGAACTCCTGTTAAGTTTGTGGTCGACTTTCCCAAGTGCATTTCTCTTATCTCAGTACCCCAGCGATAAAGCAGAAGAAAACATAACTTACCCCAACCTGCCACAACACTACATTTGGGGCGTCCTTTTAACCCTTTGATTCTTCCTTTAGGGTTGTCGATTTTTTTTTTTCCTGGCTCCTTCCAGAAATCTACATTTAAACTAGCTAAAGTTAAAACTTTTTTCCCCTCCTTTAAATCTCTTCAAGTACAATCTGCCTCAAATATCTCGTCTTTCTTTACAACTCACTGGCCACGATCCTCTAAACACCACCTGTGCATCTTCGAAAGCTTTAAAGTTTTGTGTGTGAGAGTGTGAGTGCGTGTGGGTGTGTGCGTGTGAAGTAAGTTGCTTTAAAAGACACCGTTGTCATTCAGAGTAATAAAAGTGTTGCCCTGATCTTTGGTGTGATGTTTATACATGCACCTCTCATTTCAGTTAACTTTTTAAAGATGAGAAAATCTGCAAGCTTAGTTTCTGGAGACTTCTCGTTATTCATCTGTTTAGTCGTCTTAGCTGCACAAAAGAGTATCAGCGGCGTTATGAAAAATGGCCTAAGCCCAGAGAATGTCACAGTGGTCGACTTATTATTTTAGCCCTTCTTAAAAAAAAAAAAAAAAAAAAAAAAACTCAGGGAAAGTTTGCTTTTGATGAATTCAATAAAAGCAGAGCTGCAACGGAAGAGATTTTAAGCTAAAATCATACAGCATGGGGGCAGAGCTTAAAACAGCCAGATGGCCAAAGGTAGACTAGAGCTCTCTGTTTCAAAAACCCAGATATAGAATTACTCCCAGTTGAGCTTCTTAACTTATTTAATCCCGAGTATATCTTTATGTCTTTTTCAATTGATTTCTTTCCCCCATTCTTCCCCCCTTCCTTTGCCCGGCGACTTTTTCTCCCCCTTTCACAACTAAGTTTCGGGTTAGACCCTGTCCTTGAATTTGTAGAAGTCACTTCTCAAGTTTCTCCTTTTTATTAGAGTTAAACTTCCGAATAAAGCTAAGCACCTCCAGATTTCTTCATTAGCCAGAAAATCGCCCTACTTCTTTCCTGTCTTACTATTTAGGATGGGTATTCAAATTCGACTGTGTTTGATAGATGGACTAGGGTTCAGACTTTTGAAAATGAGGAGTACTGATGCTTTTACTAACACCCCAGGGCAAAAAAAATTCGAAGGGTAAGAGCTCAAGTTCACCCTTCATCAATTTCCTCTAGATGAAATCACCTTCTTTGACGAGAAAAAAGATGTAATCAGTTGCCTCTCCATCTTCAGATAGTGTTTGATATATGACACTTTTTCTTTTCCCCATCTCCAAGTAGTTTTCTGAGTCAGAAAAATCATAATCATAATCATATTAATTCAACTTCCTGTAGCGCTTTAAACTTTACAAGGCACTTTCCTCATAACAAATCTAGAAGATAGAGAAACACACAAAGTGTAATTGAAAAGAGATCTATCTAGAAACTGAGGAAGAATGGCGATGGAGTTCAGCTATACGGATTCCTTGATTTATAGTGTTGCAGGATGCTGACTGCTTAACGGGGGAAAAGGACAAATGAAAGAAGATAAACTACTATATGAGATTTAACGACCCTCACCCTAACCCCTCCTTTAACAGAGTTCAGAAATAAATGAGATGACCGTTCTCATCTAAATTGCTGGTAAGTTAACTCCACCCAACTCCTACCCTTAATTGGAAGCAATATGAACCATTTAGCCTCCGAATAGGTCAATTTATGATGGAAGAAAAGTGGAGGCACCCATTGCTCCAGCAACCAGATTTTGTATACTGATATCCTTCGATAATAACTAAGGGAAAGGTATACCTGATCTTTACAAGTAGGAGAAGCAATTAGCTAGCCCTAGGTCACTATTTCCGAAACGTATTACATAGAATCATGAGTTTGCAAGCTTGAATTCTATTTCGACCTTGGTTCCTCCTAATGAAAGTGAGAGAGAATCCCAAAGAAAGCACATACCTGCAGGGTCTGGGTCTTCTGTGTTGAAGAAAGAGCCTTAGATAACAACTTAGAAGATCTGGACCTCAACATGACTTCACTAGTTATATGACTATACCTAACTTCTCATTTGGCTTCAATTACCTCATCTGAAAAATGATAAGGATGGCATATTCTATGTCAATATGTGCTAAAATGTTGAAAGACAAACCTCTCCAAACCTAGAGATTTTTTTTTCTTTTGTAGGGGTAGAAATAGAGGATATGTGCTGTACTGAAGGGTAGAACTGTCTTTTGGTTATGTTCCAGAAGAAGGAAAAATCTGTACTATTCACCACACTTCAGGGACTTTAAAAATCTCTGACTTTTCTCACCTAATCCCACCACCTGCCCCACACATTCATTCCATTGTTTTGCCCTTGACCCAATCCAAAATATCTCTGTTACTCTTGTCAGAGTTCACTCTTTTTTAAAAAAAAAGAAGTGTGCAATACTTCTGTGGCTGACCCACAGTCAATTGACTTATTTAATGACCCTCACCACAAACCCTGAGGGAACCTGGAAAAAATTATTTCTTTTCCTCATTGAGATGCTGTTGTTAGAACTATTGTTGTTAGAGTCCTGTCTGGTTTCTGTCCTAGCCATCTATATCTAAAAGATGACAAATAAAAGCTATAAAAGAAGGTTGGGGTTGCCAATTTCACTTCTAACCTTTCTCTTATCAGTCATCCAAAAGCTGAAGAAAGGTTCAAGATGCCCACTGCTACCCAAGTTTTTGATTGAGTACACCTCACTCAAACTTTTCCTAGCAACTTCCTTTCTCTAAATGAGTTTGCAGGATCCTGAGATCAACAGGATACTGTCTTGTTAGACAATTTTTCTTGTGGAAGAACAGAGAGATTCTAATTTAAAAAAAAAAAAATTCCTGTTTTGTTTGTTTTCCTAAAAGCAAAGGACAGAGGTCTAACTATTCCTTAGTGGATCCAATAATTGGTTCCAAAAAGTAGCCCTTCCCTAGTGTTAAATAGATTAAGTTCCTCCCCCTTCCATTTTCCCTTGTTCTATGAAGACTCAAGAAGCACGCCTGCTTGAAGGAGAAGACTTTTAGTGTGGAGACTTCCCATCTCTTTGTTTTTATCCCTTCTGCATAATTCTCCATGAAAACCCAAGCCTATATAGAGCTACCAGAAGGTGTTAGGATGAAGAGCATCGATGGGAAGGACAGAGTTTTTAGTGGTCCTGGCTGATATTTTCTAAAAATGCAATCGACAAATAAGGGGAGGTCAACAACTAGGACAAGCTAACTTTAGTCTCTCTTAGAATAGGACCATTAATTGCCAAGAACCACTGTGAGCCATGCTTCCTGCTTACTACCTATTTTAAATATTTGGCTCACTGCAAAGTTGCATTTTCAGTCTTGAATGACAATGGAGAAACTCTTGAGAGAGATAGTACTTGTGAAAATTTTGCCACACCCACCCTCAAAGGTTCTTTGACCAATTTCTACCTGAAAAGGTATAGGGAAGAACTCTCAGGTGCGCCTGTGAGCTTACAGACTTCCCCAAAGTAACCACAAACTTATGAGTTTGCTGTTTCTAAGATTTTGTTTCTTCTGTGCACTTGGGGTTGGAGAATCTCATCAATGTTCTTTATTCCAAGGACACGGAAGGACTACGTGGGCAACTTCGCACAAAGGTCACTTATAGATTTGTACAGGATGGAAAGAAAAGTTTTGCTCAAAATTAAAAGTTCTGATCTTGGTTTACAAACGAAAACAATAGATTTAGGGGTGGATACATGTAGAGACAAATAGGAATTTAAGTGTATTGTTTCCACAAACTACTGACCTTTGAAGTCCAGGATTTCTTATGATTAATGGACTTGGCTTTGCTACTCAAGGTTATAATTAAACTATTGGAAGCTTCTTGCTCATTTAAATATGTTTAACCAACATTAAAGTGATGAATGACTTTGTTTCCCAATCATAATTTCACTTCTGTGATCCCCTCCCATTTAGAAGACAGTGTATCGGGGAAAGTTTGCCCATCCCTGCCTAAGGCTATAGCGAGACCCAGAGGGGAAACCAAATCCCACCACGTTTGCTCTTTAGGGGCTGGTTTTTTGTTTTTTTTTTAAACTTCTGCAAGTGTCAGTAGAATTCAACTTCGGTGCTCTGCAGATATCATTTTCGCCTGAGGTGTATCCCCAGCATTAATTGTCCCAATAAATTGAGATATAGTGTTCATAATGCAATGTAACAATATGGTTATATTCCACGTGTATGACTTAATTAAGCTATTTGCAGCCTGATGCTGCAAGTCACCGGGTGTGCAAGTGGATTAACAATGTACTGTTCTGTATCCTCAGGATGGTGCGTAATTACTTTACTGGCGGTACATATCAATTTTTGATGATTGCAGAACACATGCTCACTTTACCAACAAGCGGCTTAATAACTCTCCATTGTGTATTAAAAAAAAAAAGTGTTGTTTGAAAATATTCGGAAGTCTCGACCAACCACTTTAGGGGTTCTTCAAGGCTTAATGGCTCTACGTTTTTATTCTAGATATATATTTTATAAAGGGGCAAAGGCTTAAGGGTTATGCTTGGAGAGAGAATTGGAGTTCCCTCAATGCCATTCTACTCTGTGGACTGGCCTAAACTTCAAGCAGACTAGAGAAAATTCTACTGGGAAAGACTATTGCTATGACATCAAGTATGTCCATCCTTGAAACCGTGATTCATTCCCTTATCCCGTCTCATCTCCCCTTGGATTCTGCTCCCTTTTTTCTTCCTCCCTTCCTTTTCCCCATCACACACACACACACACACACACACCTTTCCAACTGTTCCGTTAGGAACTGAATCGGGAAAGTAAGGAAGGCTTTCGTCCATCTCTCTTCTTCCCCCTCACCCTCACCCCTCCCACACCGATCTCAACAAGGCTTCTCAATAGCTAGAAACAGCCCAAGAAAGTTCCCTAATAGATAGTCTCTCCCTTGTGGCAGAAGCTCAGGAAATGATGGTGTCTGGTGGCCCGGCAGGGTGGTTTGTAACCAACACAGGCTTATGAAATTTGTGAACAGGCTAATGAAATTTACCAGCCTGATTACAATGGCTTTGACAGTTTGTCTATCTGGGAGCCCAGGTCTTTGTTTCAAGTAAGATGGCGCCAAAGACCCAGATAAAGCCTTTGTAGGCTGGAGATTGCGGATGTTTATGCTTAATAATTTACTCTTTGAATCTTAAAGTCAATGTTGATCGTTTGACCTCTCTGCATTGAACTAAATTTATCACCTATAATTTTATTAAAAAGCTTGCTGACTATCAATCATAATGAATGCATGGGGAGCCAATTTTTTTTTTCCGTGTGGAAACTTGTCAATCCCTCATTCCCCATTAAAGCTCTTAGATGCTGGTCTTCCAAAGACTCATAAATGTGCTGCTATCCTGAGCTCCAAAGTTAAAGTGTCAACCAGCGGGGGTGGTGGGATAGTGAGGTGCATACAGAGACAACTTTAGGTATTCTAATCTTGGATCCCAGGCTAATATGTAAAGGATGGGTTTGAGAGGAAAGCAGAGCCCATTTAAAGTTGTCTTTCTCCTCCTGATTTAGGCTCCTCTTTTTTTGTACTATGAATTGGGCCATAGAATCATAAGATTTTATGAGATGAAAGGACCTTAGAAACCATCTAATCTCATCCCCTTCCCCATTCATTCTTCAGGAGAGTAAACTGACCAAGCGATGTTATAGAAAATCGAGTGTGACCAGTTTCCATAGAGAGGAAGTCTCAGAAAATTCCAAAAATGAGAGAATTGATTCAGCTTGAGTTTCTTCGGAGCTCTCGACTGAAGCTCTAAATCACCGTTCAATTACAGCAAGCCCTTTCACCGCTCTGCTGTCCAGGTATCCACATATTATTACCCTACCACAGAAATAAATGGGTAGAATAAACAGCGCTCTCTCTCTCTCTCTCTCTCTCTCTCTCTCTCTCTCTCTCTCTCTCTCTCTCTCTTTCTCTTTCTCTCTCTCTCTGGTCTGGTCAAACCAAGTCTGAATTAATTCTTGTAAAACACACACACACACACACACACACACACACAACTGAGATTGCCACACACCCGTTTGTCCCCCAGGTTTTCTGGAAGAAGTCGATTTGTTCTTGTACCTGAAGCAGGTGATGTTTATGCAGAGACATCTGAATGACAGCGGGAGCGAAGGACAAATCTAATAAAGTCTAATAAACCGTGAGAGCCTAAATGTCATTAAACTTACAAAGATGATGCTCAAAATCACCAAAAAGGTAAATGTCTTCATTAGTCTGATCTCTGAAGACTGTCGAACATTTCATTAATTTATAATTTATGATTGTTTGACAAATATTGAAAAGTATGTAAATATGAGAGGGATAATGTCTTTTCTGCGGGAGATGAGGAAATGACCCAAACTGTACGTGCCTGCTAGATTACACACGAGGACCCATCTATCTGTTATCAAACTGTGCTTTCCCTCTCTCCAACATATTGTGCAAGTGACAAGTGAAATAGTGCAGATAAACCAATGGTTTAAAACGTAATAAAGACAACAGCCATTTGCATTTTTTACATTTTATTACAAAGGTAATTTACTATGACACATTTCTGAATGTAATTTATGAAAACATTTCAAAGCAATTATATAGTGTATACAGCCTTTAGAGCTTAAAAAGTCCGATAAATAATAAGATTATAGATCTTTAGAGACTTTCACTATTGAAAACATATCATAGAAAGAATCCTTTATTTCAAAAATATGATTTGCACAGGAAAAATAATAGTATTAAAAATTTTAAATTAAAGAAATAAAATGCAGAAGGATGCAGGGTAAGGGAAATGAATAATATTCTTCTGTGTGATTACAAAATTAAACCTTCATGAAGATGATTCCTTATTTTACAGTGAATTGAAACCAACAAATACATATGTTGCCTATATTGTTTTTCCTTGGGACAGCTCTAGGTGCAGAAACCTTGTAGAGGCTCTTGAAGCATATGCGGAAGAATAGAGTGAAGGTAATTTGTGTGGTTTGGGGGGAAAATCCTCTGTGTCTTTTTCTTTTTCTCTTTCTCACTTTTTCTGTGTTCACCTTACTCTCCACTTGGAACATGTTGAAATAGGAAAACTTAAATATTTTTCCCTTTATAGCGAGCACTACATTGATATTCTTTCTTCCCCAGACTTTTCTGGTGAGTCACAAGCTTTCAACGAGCAAATGAATCTTCATCTATGTCTAGGGGAAAGAGAGTGATCAAATAAACATAGATTGTGGTATCAAAATGACATACATTTAATTTCTTCCTCAATGTGACAAACATTAATTTGTTTTCTAGTGATTTCCAAAACATGCCTTAACTCTGTATTAAGTCACAGAATAGCTCATATCTTGGCTTTAGAGTGCTGTTTGTTGTTAAAGTTACTTTTGCATGAAGGAGATAGGAAGGAGAAGGGGGTAAGGGTCCAAGAAAGGTACACTTTCTCCTGGTCTCTATTTGCAGATATAGTGAGTGTTCTTAACCCACTGAAAAATAAATCCCTGTCTATATATACACTTCCTAACATTTGCAAGGAGAAAGACCTTGCTTCATCCTAGAATCATGAGACCATGTCAGTAGTGCCTGTTAGAAGTTTCACTAAAAGATCCCAATAGAGGAGGTTACCTGCTGTGAGACTTACTGCCTCCAGTCCCTTTCACCAGACATATTAAATCTCTTACCCTAAGAAAACAGGCACTTGTCACAACAGAAATCCTATTTACGGAGTAACCGAATGTAATGATTTAGGGAGTTTCATAGTTTAACGTGGTGGTTCCAAATGGTCCTAGCTATTCAGCTTCTCTTCTCACAATCTATATTTTGCCTCACTCCCCCACTTTCCCCACCTTAGTTTAGGGGAAAAAGAATCCCCAAACAAAATATCCCTTTAAGCCACCGGAGTGCTTTTAAACGTTCTCTTCCTACTTTCCCTTTTCCCCCAAGGAGGAGGGCAGAAAGGGCAAACCCCTTAAACCCCATTCGCACCCTATTCTGTACCCAGAATTCCAGGGTGAGAAAAAAGGCTCCTGTTCCCTTCTAGAAGAACGCTCCGGGATGCGGTCAGCAGGTGACTATGCTCTTTGGCGTCCCGCACACTTGCCTCCTCCGTGACCCTCCCCCTTGGGGAACTCCTGACCCTTTAGCCGGGAACCCCAGGAAATTCCTCTTCGCTCTGTAACTCAACTCTCTCTTATGAGGGCAGCTCCTGAGTGGACGTGTCATTGTTTAGCTCGTTAAGCAACCGGCCACTTAGACAAATTCCAATGGAGGTTAAGGCGGCTGTATAGCCCCAAAGTTCGGGGAAGGTCAATGCTGGTGGAGGAAGGGCCGGGACCTAAAAGTATTAAAACAGCAGGAGAGGACTCATTGACTATTTCATCTGCTTTGAAAGGATACTGTTGCATTCCTGTCCTGAGTTCTTTAACATATTCTTGCATTTCTGTCCAGGAAATAGCCCTTCCCTCTGAAACCTTCCCCTCTCCAGTTCAGACTCTTCAAAAAGGTTCCCCCCCCTCCAAAAAAAAAAAAAAAACCCTCCCCAGTAGAGTACTTCTCCCAAAGCTTCCCTCGAGGCTCAGGAGCTGCTAGGGATTAGAAGTCAGTTTTCACCAGACTTAAAAGAGTTTTCTTTTCTATTCTTTGTCCGCAATGAAATATTTGGAGACAATTTCACTTGTTTTTGTATTTCAAAATGTCACTGAGTTCCCAAGTTCCTACTAACCTGCTTCTGTGGCTAGGTTTCACTCCTCCTGGACAACTAGGGGTGATCAGATTGGGTTCTATCACAAATTCTTCTGTGGACTCTTCAGTTTTACACACACTTTCTTTTTTCCTTTGGGGGAGGTAGAATTCGATTTAATGATAGAATACCCGAGTTTCTGACTTACTACTGAGGAGGAAAAAATGTAATGGGGGGGGGACCCAGAAGAGAAAAGGAAAACATGAAATCTGATGATGTATTAACTCCAATGGGCAAACATTCACTTACTAACAAATGGGGACAATGAAAGGGCTGTATTGCTTTCTATTAAGCAATTCATAAGTGACCCTGTTTATAGCTAAATAGCAGTGTTTTGATGACTTATAGCATATGCAAAAACAAACTTTCCCGCCGTGGGGTGGGGTCTTCCCCCCCCTTCTACAATAGTTGTCAAGTTTCCCCCCTTCCAAACAGTTGGATGATTTTAAAAAGGAAAGACAGAGAGGAAGGGGAAGAAAGAAGGGGGGGAAAAAAAAACAAGAAATGATAAATAGCGTCGCATAGCTAATCGCTGGAGGGCGCGTTTACCAATTCATAATCATTTATTCTTGGTGATGTATGGCCCTTACTCTTAAATCTGAAAAGCTTCTATTTGAAGGTGTAAATAGCTTTTTTTTTTCCCCTTGCAGTAAACCTTAGTGCATTAGCAGTGATTGATCTCATGTACAATTCGTCCCAGAGTGCTATTTTACAGGGGGAGCACTGGCTTTTGGAGATTAACTGGGGAGTCTGTTACATATTAATGAAGCTAGGAGATAGACTAACGTTTTGGTAATTTAGTTATTTGTGTCTATAGCTATCGCCGTTATTTTCTTTTAGACCCCTGCGGTTGTTATACAGCGAATTAAAAAGTGGTCCTTAGCATTATTTTTTTCACTGGCAACTAAACGCCATTTAATGTGAAAAACAAATGTTGACTTCTCTCTTGAAGGAAGTGTGTTTCTTGGCAAGACATCAAAGTGTTTTAAACTGTATTAGAGGGTTATGTTAGTTTTCTTACTCGGAGCCTGGGCTCATGTAAGAAAAAGAACGTTGGAACGAGCTTTGCCCACAGCGAATTGGCGTGAGCCGCCAGGAAAAGGGAGAAAGTTAAACTCTGGATGGAGCGTGCCATGAATCTGGGATTCCAAAATCATTTGGAAACTCTAGCTGGATCAATAGTCGGACTGTATTTGTGCAGAGAGGACGCTCAGTGATTTGCAGCCTGATAATTAGTGTCTCACTAAATGAGACGTCAGCGTCACTAACACCTGCTTGTGTGTCCCGAGAATGAGCCAAAGAGTGTACATTTTCAATGTAATATAAAAGGGATACCAGGGAAAGAAGTTATCGAAATGCCCATTTTCTCTAGATCATTAGAAGAAAGTGCACTATCTTTCTTGAGGAAAAGGAAATCTCATTGAACTATGAGGTTTGCCCTTGATCTTTAGAAATGGGTAGGACTCTTAAAAGGTCCCTTAGTTTCAGAGCGCTGTGTGTGTGTGTGTGTGTGTGTGTGCAAGAGATTATGCTACTGAGTTGTGTTTTCACATAAATTTAGGCTGGCAGTACCCAGAAGGCCTCTCAAAATAATTCATTATTCCTCTGCCCAGAAAAATGCAACTAGATATGTCCAAGCCCTATGTAGACTTAGCTTCATAATCCTTTGCAGGTCCTACATCTAATGAACTATCCAGTCTTGGATATTGTTAATTACAGTGCCGGTTGCCTTTGGATAAGTGGAAGCAACCCTGAAACATGAAATCATTTGCCATCCTTGAGGAGGAGTATCCTGTCCACTACACTACCATGATCCTACTGATCAACCTATCCGAATACACGGTCCATCTCAGTAGTGATCAAACATACTAGAAACTCTTCCCTGTGGCCCAGAATCACGAACTGTAGCACGTACCCCGCCCCTTTTCTCAGGGGTATAAACATTTGACTGCAATTAGACTTCTAGAAACCTTGTCTAAAGTTAGACCAGTCAAGTGGAAATAGATTCTCCCCACTTTCACCCCAAGACCCTCCAAACCCCAATATATTTTCTTGGCAGTTCGGTGCCCCCAAATTTCCCTGTTTGTTTTGCACAGTCTCCAGAAGGAGCGTCTTGTCTGCGGAACAAAATCATCAGGATCCCCTGCGCCAGTCCGCTGAGCGCACAACTTTTGTTTTCGGGGGGCGATTTATGTTCTTTATAAATATGTGGTTTAGAAAATAAAAAAAGGACTTGAAAACGTTGTTACAATGAAAAAGGACAAATTAGAAGACATTTTCTGTGATCAAAGGCAGAGGAGAAAGCGCGCATGGGTATTCAAAAAGCTTGACTCATTCAGACAACTCCTTTGGAACGCGAGGGCAACAAGCGTGTCTCCCCGTGAAAAGGCGCCTCTATTCAGACTGCAGGTGCGAGGTGGTGTGGCACATTCTGCGACATTATGTCAAGGTTGTTGGAGATTAGTGTTCAGACTTAATAACTAAAGCGCTTGATTTACATTGGAAAAAAGCCCCCTCATCCGTGAAAGCAAAATAATTTAACGCGTGATCATTTCGAGTGCTGCTGATATCCTAATACTTGCATTGTTCCTGGAAGGGGGGGGCAGTGCCTCAGAAGGACGGAAGGAATCTTTGGGAACCTCAAGGTCTTAGGCACTATGTCCTAGTCACAACTGGGTGTCTAGAAGGATAGAACAGGGGGCGAGAGGCCTGGGACTGGGAGGAGGGAGAGCTGGGAAGATAAAAGTTTCCCTGGCATTAAAAGGAAACAATGGACTTGGGGGCCCCATCTGCAGTCGACACTGGGAGATTGAAGGGGAGTGGTACAAAGAGAAAAGAAAGGGGAGACCCGGTTTAGAAAGATCCCTCCTTGCCTACGAATTGGAGGAACTGAAACTTCTTAGAGCTAGGGTAGAGAAGGCAAGTTTTAGGATTCAAGCTCCAGCTACAGGTATGGGCTGCCTGACGTCTCCCAGGCTTAGGTCTAGCTTTATTTTAACAATTCTCCTCTCCCTAAAT
>JAJPUD010005017.1:157148-167887 GCA_023553655.1 Myrmecobius fasciatus | reverse complement strand
CACTATCCAGCTTATTAGTGTCTTTTGTAAAATGTTGTTCTTAGAAGAGAGCACAAAAGAATAGATTTCGGATGAATTCTCTGACAAGGGCAAAGTACCAGTGAGATTCTATCACCTTCTTATTACTGGAAACTGTCTCTCATTGCAGTCTAAGATTTCATTAGCTTTTTTGACTTCCATGTCACACTGCTGGCTCATGTTGGACTTGCAATCCACTAAAATCTATAGATATATGTCTGGCAAATTATCTAGCTATACCTTCTCCATTTCATATTTGTGAATTTGATTTCTGGAATCCTAACTGTAACACTATACGTTTATTACTATTAAATTTAATTCTAATAAAATCAGCAAAATTTGGGTTTTTTTTATCACAATCTTATGAGGTAACCTGACTACTGTTCAGTATATTAGCTATCTCCTAGAATTGCGTGCCATCTCCAAATTTGATGAGAATTATGTTTATAACTTTATAATTTGTTTACAACAAAAATTAATAAAAATTTCATTATAAATTAGAAAATCATCAAAACTATGAATATTTGTATAAAGAAGGTCAGAAAATAGAGATTGTACATGAAACCATGCATATGCTAGCTATAATTTTGAAATTTAATTCTTGAAATTAATGTGGTATTACCAATATGAACCTGCTTATTTATGTCCCCTTTGAACTGCCCTCTGAGTTGTATATGAATTTTTAAATATTTTATTGAAATTTATCTTGCTTCACTTTTCTTTGCCTCAGTATTATTACAGCCTATTCTCCTTCAACTTCCCCAAGCAACTAGATAGTTCAGTGGATAGAATGCTGGGTCTGGAATCAAGAAGATTCAAGTTCAAACACAGATACTTGTTGACTGTGAAATACCTGGAAAGTTACTTAGTTTCTATTTATATCATTTTCTTCACTGTAAAATGGGGGATAATGAAAGCACCTACATTACAGTGTCATTATGAGGATCAAATGAAGTAATATTTGTAAAATGCTTAGCAGAATACTTGGCATGTAGTAGGCCTTTAATAAATATTTGTTACCCTTTCCCAAATAAAAATCCTCCCTTATGACAAAAATATAGCCAAGCAAAACAAATTTGTATTATAATATGCAAAACTGGAAACTTACTAGTTGTGTGACCCTGCTTAACCTTTTCTTTACCTCAGTTTCCTCATCTGTGAAATGATGTGGAGAAGGAAATGGAAAACTACCCTAGTATCTTTCTTTGCTGTGAAACCCATGGTATCATGAAAAAAAAAAAAAAAACTGTAAATGTTTATTTCATTCTATATCTTTACCTTTCCACCAAAATGTGGAAAGTATGCTTCATGATTAGTTTTGTACAGCCATTGTGCTATTCAAAGTTCTGGTCATTTCAAGGTTACTTATATTTATTACATTGTAGCTAGTCATTGTAGAAATTGAATTGTTCTCCTGGTTCTGTTCACTTCAATCTTAAGCACTTCATATAAACCCTAAAAGAGTTCTCTGATTTCACTGTATTTCTGTAACATAAATTATTTAGCCTTCACCTAATTGATGTGTAATCACTTTGTTTTTGGTCTATTTCTGAAACAATAATAAAAATGTTCTACCATAAATATTTTTGTACATATATGAGTCTTTTCCTTTTTAAAAACAATTTCTAATAATGTGATATCAATGAATCTTAAGATAGTCAATAAACATTTATTAAAAGCATTTGCTATGTGCTGGGCACTGTGCACTGGGAACAAAGAAAAAAAGCAAAATGTACCTTTTATCAATTTAGTTTATTTAAATTAATTTAATGGAGAAGACAACATGTAAACAGCTGCTTATAAACAGGACAAATATAAGATAAGTTGAAAATTATCTCAGAAGGAAATGCTAAGAGTAAGGAGGATGGACTGAGAAAGGCTTCTTGCAAAGGGGAACTTCAGCCAAGACTTGAAGATGGAGAATTTTGCAGGCAGTAGACATAGTGAAAATACCCATGACCAAGAGATAATGGATCTTGTTCATGAAATAGCCAGGAGGTCATAATCACTGGATCAGAGTATATGAAAAAATGTAAGATATAAGAAGATTGGAAAGGAGAGAGCATGGAGTAGCATATAAAGGTCTTTGAATGCCAGAGGACTTTGTATTTGATCTTGAATGTGCTAGGAAGTCACTGGATTTGATTAAATGGGAAGGTGACATGGTTGGATCTCTACTTTAGGAAAATCACTTTGACAGCTCAGTGGAACATCAATTTAGCAATCTTTTCAAAAAAGGTAATGAGAGTGGACTTATTCTTAATGAAGCCATACTGATTGTCCACTTATATTTTTAGATGTTCACTAGTCTCTTTTAATGATCTATTTCTATAATTTTTCCAGGAATTGGGGTCAAGCTCACTGGTCTCATTTTTTAGATTTTGTTGTCTTCCCTCTTTTGAAAATTGGGATATGTGTCCTTCTTAAATTTTGTGGCATCTCACATTTTCCATGATTTTTTAAAAATTACTTATAGTGGCTCAACAATCATATATGAATGTGTTCGTAGAATTATAAACTGGTCCAAACTAATTAGAAAACAATTTGGAACTATGCTCAGAGGGCTATAAAAATATGCATCCTCTTTGACCAAACACTATTAATTCTGTATTTGTTTCCTAAAGAGATGAAAGGAGAAAAAAACCAATGCATACCAAAATATTTATAGCAGTTCTTTTTGTGGTACCATTGAGTTGGAAATTTATAGGATGCACATCAATTAGGGAATGGCTGAACAAATTGTGATGTATGATTGTGATGAAACACTGTTTTGCTATAAGAAATGATGAACAAGATGGTTTCAGAAAAATCTAGGAATATTTATGTGAACTGATGCAATATGAAATAAGCAGAACCAGGAGAACATTGGACACTATAATAGCAATATTGTTACAATAATGAATAGTGAAAGACTTAACTACTCTGATCAATACTGTACAGTGAGCCAAGGCAATTCTGAATGACTAATGATGAAAAATTTTATCCACCTCCAGAGAACTGATAAATTTTTAGTGCAAATTAAAGCATATTTTAAACTTTATCTTTCTTGCTTTTTTTGCAACATGGCTAATATGGAAATATGTTTTTCATAACTTTATATATTATAATGAGTATCATATTTTTGCCTTCTCAATGGATGTGGGAGGGGCTATAAGGAAGGAGAGAATTGGAAATGAAAAGCAAAATGTAAAAAAAAAATCTGGTTTTTGTGTAACATACTGCATATAGTAGAAGGTTTAATGTTTATTGCACAGCAATGTATCCCTTGTTTGAATATACAGAATCTTTTATTAATAGGTGGTAAAACTCTTACAATATGACTTATGGATTGGTTTTGGAAGTTGTTTAGTTTGTGGATCCTATCAACCTTATGTGGATAAATATGGTTTTTATTAAGTGAAATGATAGTTCTGGTTGTAGCATTATCTCTTTCTGAGCTCCTCACCCACAAAATTCAGGTGTAAGATTTTCAAAAGAAAAAAAAATCTTATAGAACTGCTCTAGCCATTTATGCTAGTTTTCCTTTTGGTTTCACTGTGACTATACAGTGAATATATAGCTTAGATTTTAGTTATGACTTAATATAGATAGATAGTATTAGGGCTGTTTCTCTTCTCTTTATTTTGGTAAGACTTTTTGGTTTTTGAATGAGAGGGAGAATTGGATTCATAATATATGATTCATAATATAGTGTGTAAAATGTCATTTTCTTTCTATGCTTGCCTATGTGCCATGTATGTGTAAATATAAGGAAAGAAAGAAATTTGTAAGTCATAGTAGGATAGGGAGTTTCACAAAACACTGTTAATAGTTATTATTTTACTTAGTAGTTGATTTTATCCTCTATTGGAGCAAATTACAACTCCACCAAACTTTTAAAATTATACATAAAAATTATTCAGTTTTGTCATGAAGACTATATAATCTATTGAACTCATTGTATATATATATGTATATATATATTTTTTTCCATATATCAAGAGTATCCATATGTTCCTTATACTATACTTATTTTACTGATTCTTATTTTATCTACATGATCAGGCTATCTTTCTTCCCAGTCACAAATGTCCTAAATAATTTCTTTGGTGCTGCTTCTTACGTGTATGTAATCATTGTTATATAGGGTATATATACCCATCCTGTGGCAGTGAGTTGATTCAGTGGATAGAATACTGGATCTGTAATCAGGAAAACTCATCTTTCTGAATTCAGATCTGATCTCGAACACTTATTGGCTGTGTCATGCTGGGCAAGTTACTTAACCCTATTTGTTTCACTTCCTCTTCTGTAAAATGAGCTGGAATGGCAAACTACTTCAGGATCGTTGCCAAGAAAACTCCAAATAGTATCATGAAGAGTCAGACGTGACTGAAAATTACTGAACAAAAAATTGTATATGAGGTTCTCAAAGGATTTCCTACTGATCTAGTTTGAAAAATGTAGTATTATATGTTTTATTGCATTTTGCAGGAGTGATGATTAAAGAGGGAGTTACTTGAGATTAATTTGAGAATCACTACTTCTTTTCTAGTTAGGAAAGGCTTTCTGGATAAGGGAGACAATTTTTTTTAATTAAAACTTTTTATTTGCAAAACATATATATGGGTAATTCTTCAACATTGACCCTTACAAAGCTTTCTGTTACCATTTTCCCCCCTAGTCCCCACCCCTTCCTTAGGCAGGAAATCCACTACATGTTAATTATGTTAAAATACTTGACAAATCGAATATATGTATACATATTTTCACACTTATCATTGTTGTGCAAGAAAAATCGTATCTACAAAAAAAAGGGAGATAATTTTTGTAATTGAATTGTGAAAGAATGAAAGCTTATGGAATTAAGAAATATAGTTTAGGAGAAGAGGTGATGGGAGTGGATTGAAAAACTGAAAGGAATAAATGATTAGGTCAGGATTTTTTATTCTTCTGACTTTTTTTTTTAATTGAATATTTTTGCTAAGTGAATTGTAAGAAAAAAATGTTATAAGGTTTAAGCCATTGCCTCCTGGTCAATTATGGCATGAGGTGGTTCAAAATTAGTAAAAAAAACCCCAAAAAACAAAAAAACAAAAAAAAATTACTTCCCTTTAATTTAAAACAATATTTATTATTCAATAGATGATAGGGGTGTGCCAGACTGGGGCTGTCGGAGCACTCCTCTCCTATGTGGAGCAGGCTGCCAGGGTTATAGTTTACCAGTCTTCAGAGCCCACCCGGATAAACACAGAGACTAGCTGATCGGGAGGTGCTAAAGTCAATGTGACTTTATTCAGTCATCATCTCAGCAAGTGGAGCAGGAAGCAAGAGCAAGGGGAAGGGAGGGATTCAATTCAGAGCAGTCTATTTATAGTCATTCTGTCTGGGGATAGCCCACCCAGAGCCACTCAGCATCATGCCATGAGGTCCCCGAAGGAGGCAATTGGAGTTGACATTGCACCAAAAAAGGATATCTAGCAAGAGGAAACGCCTCTTACCACCTCAAGGATCCTATTTTACAAGGTTCCTTATACTCCTATATGATGCATCCTCCTGCCTCAGGAGCAGAGCCCCTTTTTACTTCTTGGGTCTCACCCTCCTTATGATGTAAGGCAATGTGGTGAATATAAGGCCACGTGGTTATCCTGGGAGAGAAGATCATCCCTAACATAGGGGGAAAGAGAATGTTGAAAATTCAGATTAATAGAGGTTGTAACAATAAACATATTTATTAAACACCTTCTATGTGCTTGACACTGTATTAAGCATTGAGGATACAAAAAGAGACAAAAAACAGTCCCTACCCTCAAAGAATTAACTGTCTAATGGAGGAGATGGTAAACAAATGCACGCGCGCGCGCACACACACACACACACACACACACAAAATCTTATAGGATTAATAGGATAACTGGGAAATGATTTACAGATGGATTATGATAAAGTTAAGAGGGAGTAATAGGCTTCCTGTAGAAGATGGAATTTTAGTTGGAATTTAAAGAAAACTGGGGCTGTAGGCTGGGAGATTGAATAGGGAGAGGGCAGCAGGTAGAGATGAGCAGGTAGAGAATTCCAGGTATGGGGGATAGCAAAGCCAGAGTGTTGTTTATGGAACAGCACTGGATCAAAGAGTATTGGCCTTCAAAGTCCCCCTACCCCCCCTTTTTTTTTTCTTTTTTTGAGTTTAGCCATAAATGGCAGAAGAGATGTAGGACAATAATTATAGGGGATGGAAGGGTCAAGTGAAGATTTTTTCAGAATGGGGAAAACATGGGCATGTTTATGGGAAAATGGAGAATGAATCAATAGAAAGAGATTGAAAATAAGTGATAGACCAGCAGTGTCATCACTACTGGATTATATCCCAAAGAGATCATAAAAGAGGTAAAGGGGACCTACATATGCTGAGTTTGTAGCAGCTCTTTTTATGGTGGCAAGGAATTAGAAATTGAATGGAGATCTGTCAGTTGGGGAATGGCTGAAAAAGTTATGGTATATGAATGAAAAAATATTATTGTTTTATAAGAAATGATGAGCAAGCTGATTTCAGAAAAGCCTGAAAAAACTTACATGAAATGATGCTGAGTGAAGTGAGCAGAACTAGGAAAACATCTGGTAACAGCAAGATTGTGTGATGATCATCAGTGATAAACTTAGCCTTTTTCAGCAATACAGTGATCCAAGATAATTCCAATAGACTTTGGCATAGTATATTTACCTTTTGTTTATGGGTTTTTTTTGGTAGTTGTTGTTTTCTTGTGGTTTCCCCCTTTTGTTTTGATTTTCTTTCCCCAAAATTATCCATATAGGAATATGTTTAAAATTGATTGTACGTACATAACCTATATAAATTTGCTTGGGGAGGGGGAGGTGAGGGAAGAAGGAGAAAAAATTGGAACTCAAAATCTTATAAATCTTATAAAAATAAATGTTAAAAACCATCTTTATTTGTAATTGGAGAAGAATATACCATTAAAATTTAAAAAAAATAAACTTAAAAAAAAAGAAAATAAAGTGATAGAGTGGGGATACCAGAGGAGACAGTCTTTTAGAGAAGATAGGAAGGAACGAGATCACTTGTGCAAATAGAGAGGTTTAACTTGATAAGGAGTATGGCTACTTCATATGTGACTGGGATGAAGAAAAAGATGTAGAAGTCATATAAGTGACAGGAGATGTAGAAGAGGGAAGAAGAAGGAGTTTATGATATCTTTGTTGAAGGGATGTGAAGAAAAAAATATGCACAGTTTTTTAAGGTTCACAGTATCTAGTTGACAGTGATGCTGTTACTCTAACCTTAGCTGTAGCTTTGTTCATTTCCAGGGTCTTTTAGATCTGTATAACTTGCTCCTAGGAGGAGAATATTTCCACATATTCTTATATTTATCTTTTTATCAAAAAATTTCAAAGAAAACCTCTCAAAAATTTCCTAACTTTTGCTATTTGTAGAGCTTTTTTCCATGTCTGTGTGTTCAAGCTCCTGTTAAGAACTAAAAGAAGTTAAGAACTTCTATTATTGTAGATGTTACCTTATCTTTAATGTACTACTTTGCTGCCCATACTTCTGTTTTCTACAAGTATTTGTTTCTACTTTCCCTATTGTTTCTACAGCTCCAACTAGTTTTAATTATCTTTCTTTAATTTTCTAGGTCTGTGATTTTTCCTCATGTCTCCATATTTCTGGAATCTCTATTGTTATAAAATCAGATCATTTCTATAACTCTCCTGTTTTGTTCAGCTACTTTGAGAGCAGATATTCTCTGTTGGTTTATGGATTGACTAGGGAGTTAATATACATGGTCATGCAGCAAGAATGCAATCCTGTATCATGAAAACAAGCTGCTGTGATTTGAACAGAACAGTTAACATACACAGAGGGACAAAAGAATAAACTTCATTTTCTAAGATGGACTCAAAAAGACTTCTAATTGAATGATACACAAGAATCCTATACTGGTATCTCATTTCTATTTTTGAAATGCCTTTAAGCCAATAGCATTAGATCATACACAATATACCTGGCCCACATGTTATATATGTATACATGTTCTCAGTGTTGGAGGTGATGAATGATATGTGTTTCTTTCAAATATTACCCTATCAAATATGTCATGTGCCAAAATTAAATGAGAATATTTTATATCTGTCCAACAGTGACATGTTGCCATACATACAAATATCTTATGACCACTCTTGCAATGAGCATAGCTGATTCAGGCCGGTACCCTATTATTTTCAGTTTGATATTGGAACAAAAGGAGAGTCTTATCAGTCATCTAAAAGTTAACAAAAGGAGGTTCACTTACTTATATCATAGAAGAGATCAAGAATACTGTTAATACTTAACTTGGGCAGATACAGCTTCCCTGGCCTTCATATAGAAAGCATCTGATCAGCAGAACAGGATTTGGTGTAAGTTCTTGGAACATTATCAAGTTTCCAATGGCTGGGCCTTTTTATGCCTACATTATGACCAAAAGCCATTAGGTAGCTGAATTAAGGGAGACAAGTTTAAGTCTTAACTCCTGGGACAATCAAGGCCAGGGAATAGCTTTGTTGGAAAAAAATCGACTTGGAAAAAATTTTGGTTGGGACAAATATCCATGAGGGGAAAGGGAACATCCTAATATATATGATTTCATTACAGATCCATTTTGTGTAATTTGTATATTGTATTGTACTTTGTATGAATACTGAGATAGATTAGCTGCTGAAATATTTAACAGCATTTGCCCTGGCTAGATCTTAGTTCCCAGCAGAGCTCTCACTATCTTTCTGCCCTTGGATTGTAATCAACAGCAACCCTTTTGTCTCTCTGTTAGCCAATTTCTAAAATTTTCTTATAGCTGGAGATAGAATAGAGTTTCTTCATGACTAAGCTTGTACTCCTCCAGTTTTTGCTGGCAGAAAGTTCCTGGGAACTCATAACTTACTCTTTTATGTTTGTTTGTTTTTTTGATAATAATTTTTATTTTCAAAATGCATGCAAAGATAGTTTTCAACGTTCATCCCCGCAAAACCTTGTGTTTCAGATTTTTCTCCCTCTCTTACCTCATCCACCTCCCCTAGACAGCAATTAATCCAATATGTGATAACTTACTCTTTATATGATCTAAATACTCCTTTAGCTTAGATATAAGATCATTGTGATTGTAATTTGCCTTGAGAATAGCATAATGTATGATAATGATGTTAGCTTAGGCCAGTGAAGTTTCCAATAGTGCACATATCAGAGATGGAAAATGCTTTGCAATGTAGATCATCATTTTCTTTCTTCTTTGGCCTTTTGTATTTAATGCTTTGGTGCATTTAACTTCACTAAATTTGTGAATTTATTGTATTAGCAATAACTATTATGGCAGAGTATATAACTTCGTGCCTTCTTATCTTATAGTGTTCTTGTTTATGTCTTTACATGAATTGTCATAGATCTATACTCAGGAAACCTTCCCTTTGTTCTTTTAAATTCTCAAGAGTATCAGTGTATCATTGGTCTTATTTTCTTTCAGTTTTAGTACACATCTTTTTCTGATTGTATAGATACCTCTTATTGCCTTTTGTTTAGTGGTGCTGCCACTTACCACTCCCAGTTATAGCTATTATTCTGGGGAGCATGGAGGAACTAGGGACATTTTAATCAATCAATCAGTAAACATTTATTAAATGCCTACCACGTGCCAAGGTTCTGTACTAAGTGCTGGAGTTACAAAAAGAGACAAATATTAATTCCTCTCTTCAAGGAACTTATAATCTAACAAGGAAGACAAAAAGCAAACAAATCTATGCAAAAGAAGCTAACCAAGATAAATAGGAAATAACTAAAAGAGAGAAATTACTAGAATTAAGAGGGATTAATTAAGGCTTCCTGTAACAAAACTTTATTTATCATTCCAGGACAGACATAAAGTGAGAGAGTCAAATTCCTAATGCTATTTCTACCTAGTGATTGGTATATCACCTTTTTTTATATGATCCCTAAATATAATGTTCCCTAAAAACTGTTAGGAAAAGTAAATAATGTATACTATCAACTGTTTTATCTTTTGTTTTTGTTCAGCCTATTTCGCAATGTAGACCCTCCTTTTCTTTGCTCATAATCATTTTTGTAGTGCTTAAAAAAAAAAAAAAACTCTACATGCCTAATCAATATTTATCTTGTTCTAACACTTCCACTTTTTATTTTACAAATTTGTTAATATAAATGCTTATCTTTTCCTTCTCTGTACAAATCCCAGGTGTTTGGTTTCCCTTTCTCAAGTCTCTCCCCACCCCACTCCTTCCTTCATTCGACTATAAAAATGACTTTCCTAAAGCAATGATCTGATATGTTACTCTTTATTTGAATAAATTCTAATGGCTCTCTGTTATTTCCAATATCAAATGTAAAATTTTCTTTTTGGTTTTTAAAAGCCTTTCATAATCTTAACTGAACTTGTTATAACTTAGTCCTTCCCTTTCTCCCCCATCAGCGAGACTGGACTCCTTGTTGATACTACATCTTCCAACTCTGGGCAGTTTCACTGGCTATCAGTCCCTCATACTCTAGTCCTTTCTTAGTGCTTTCCCTCTGAGATGGTGAACTCTACTTGGTTTATATTTTATACATAGTTGTTTGCTTGTTCTTTTCCTCTGGTAGAGTATGAGTTCCTTTGGAGCAGAGACTCATTTTTGGTTTTTGCCTTTCTTATTGATGCCTGTCACATAATAGACTCTTTCTTTTTTTTTTTTTTTTTTTTTTT
>JAJPUD010005017.1:129579-157048 GCA_023553655.1 Myrmecobius fasciatus | reverse complement strand
TTTTTTTTTTTTTTTTTTTTTTTGGTGAGGCAATTGGGGTTAAGTGACTTGCCCAGAGTCACACAGCTAGGAAGTGTTAAGTGTCTGAGACCAAATTTGAACTCAGGTCCTCCTGACTTCAGGGCTGGTGCTCTATCCACTGCGCCACCTAGCTGCTCCACATAATAGATTCTTAAATATCTGTTGACTTGACTGCCATTGACTTGACTGAATAAGTGAATCAATTTAAGTAATATTGTCATTTTTATTACCCATGAGTAATCAACATTTCTCCAGATGTTTTGATCTGTTTTTCTGTAAAACATATTTTGTAATTAAATTCACATAAGTTCCTATATGTGTCTTATTAGGTAGACTCTCAAGTATTGTATGTATTCTGTGGTTATTGTACATAACCTTGTTGGTAATAATATAGAAATGCTAATGATTTATGTGTATTTATTTCATATTCTGTGATTTTGCTTAAATTATTAGTTGTTTTGTTCACTCAAGAAAGCCATATACACCCAGAGAGAGGGATGTGAAATGTGGACCACAACATAACATTCTCATACTCTTGATTGATGTTTGCTTACATTGTGTTTCCTTTATCTGATATGTCTTTTATGTAGATATGATTTTTCTTGCACAACAATGATAAGTGTGGAAATATGTATACATATATTCAATTTGCCAAATATTTTAACATAATTAACATGTAGTGGATATCCTACCATCTAGGGGAGGGGTGGGGAGCTGGGGGGGAAAATCTGTAACAGAAAGCTATGTAAAGGTTAATGTTGAAGAATTACCCATACATATGTTTTGCAAATAAAATAAAATAAAAATAAATAAATAATTAGTTGTTTCAATTAATTTTTAGTAGACTTTCTAGGATTTTCTAAGGTATGCCATCATTAAAAAAAAGTAATAATTCTATTTCCACTTTGATTTTCCTGTATCTTGAATTGCTGATCATAATACCATAACACTTTTAGCATTATATTAAATCATTGTGGTGGCAGTGGACATTTTTCTTTTTATCCCTGATCTATGTCTCTAGTTAATTCACATTACATATAATGTTGGCTCTTGGTTTTAGATAGATATTATTTAAAATGCAAAGAAACAGTTCATTGATCTCTTACATTTTCACTTCACTTTTTAAAAAAGTACATATTGTATCTTGTCAAAAGCTTTATATATATGTTATCATATGTGATTTTTATTACTTAGTATGGTTTTTAAGTCTTTTGATAAGAAAATTGAAAAGCTTAGAATTCTAGAACATAATGGGATAAAATGAGTCTTCTTAACCTGGGTCTGTCAACTTTTCTTGTTTTTATAACTGTCTTTCAATATAATTGGTTTCCTTTGAAATTTTATGTATTTTATTTTCCACATTTAAAAACATTATTCTAAGAAGGGGATCCATAGGTTTCATTAGACTACAAAGGTGGGGTGGGGATGGGGTTTACTTAAAAAAAAAGTTAAGAAGCCTTGCTCTAAAGAGATATCTGCTCTCTTCTGATAGTGTAAAGAGGTAAAGTACAAAGACTTTGTGTAGTTCAATTATGATTATATTGATGATATTTCTTTCCTTTATGTTTTCTAGAATTAGTTATGCTTCTGGAATGGTGGTCAGGCACAGAATGTACTTTATTCACAGATCAGGAAACAGTGGCCAAGTTTGGAAAAGAGCATGTAGTCATCATCCTTAATCACAACTTTGAAATTGACTTCCTTTGTGGCTGGACCATGTGTGAACGATTTGGTGTGTTGGGGGTAAGTAGTTTGAAAATTGAACCTGGAAAAGGTGTTCAAAAATAATTTCATGAAAATTAGCAGAAAATAGTTAAAATGTTTGCTTCTGAGAAGTCCTCATCATTCTATAAGTTTTCTCCTTTAATGTTTATTTCCAGAAGATAGAAAGCAGGCATGTGATTGATAATAATAGCTAGCATTTATAGCACTTTAAGGTTTGTGAATTGCCCAACTGGTAAATGTCTTGAGTAAGTTACAGGCAGAATTCAAGCTCATCTCTTTAAAAATTTAAATCCACTACTCTGTTCATGTATATAACTGCCTCTACATTGAATTGAATATATCATTGTTCTAAGCATACTTTAGGTTTAATACTTTTTCTTCTTACTCCCAGAAGACAGAAAGCAGACATATATTATTGAATTGAATGTAGAATTGATTACACTAATGCTAAGTACTGGGTATAAAAAAAAAAGGGAAAAGACAGTTCCTGCCTTCAAGGAGTTAATAATAGGAAGACTTCATGAAAATTAATATATACAAAGTATGTCAGATATAGGATAAGTAGGAAATAATTAACAGAAGGAGTATAATAGAATTAAGAGGAGTTAGTAAAAGCTTCCTCCAAAGATGGGAATATTTGAAAGAAGGCAGGGAGGTCACTAATCAAGAGTAGAGGAGAAAAAGCATTCCAGGCATAGAGAGAATGGCTAGAGCTGAGATAGAGTGTCTTGTTTGGGAATTAGGTAGGAGGCCAGTGTCACTGGATACATGGTGGGGAGTAAGGTGTAAGAAGACTGGGCAGGTACAGAGTGTGTGTGTGTGCGTGCATGCACATGCTATGTTATAAAGAGCTTTGAATGCTAAACAAAACATTTTGTATTTTCTTCTGGAGGTAATAGGAAGTCACTAGGGTTTATTTAGTGGGGGGTGCAGGTAGTTGACGTGATCAGATTTGTGCTTAGGAAAATCACTTTGATGGCTGAATGTATTTCATGGAGAGTAAAGTAGGAAGAGACTTGAGGCAGGCAGACCAACAGAAGACATTTAATAATCCAGGTATGAGATGATAAGGGCCTGCACTAGAATGGTGGAGAAGAGGGGCCATATTTGAGAGCAAAAGTGAAGTCATTAATCTTGGCTACAGTCTAGATATGTGGGAGTGACAGACAGAGGGATATCCAGGATAACTTCTAGACTATATAATCCTGAGGAACTGGCAGGATGATGTTGAGCCCACAATAGAATCTTGAAGGACCCCTCAGATAAGAGGACATGATTTGGAGGAAGGCTCAGCAACACAGAGAACGAGTGATGTCCCAAAAGTCTAGAAAGAAAAGAATATTGAGGAAGAGAGAATGATCAACAACAGTGTCAGAGGCTTAAGAGACATCAAGGAAAATGAGGATTGAGAAAAAGCTATGGCAGTTGTCCACAAAGATATTATTGGTAACGTTGGAGAGAATAGTTTCAGTGGAATGATAAGGTCATAAGCCAGATTGTCAGTAGTGGAGGCATCTGTTGTAGGTGGCTTTTTTTGAGGAGTTTAGCTATAAAAGGCAAAAGAAAGTGGGGAGATAGTTAGAAAAGATGGAAGGATCAAGTGTGGACTTTTTCAAGACAGGGGAGATAAGGACATGTTTATAATAGTAGGAAGTAGCCAGAAGAGAGAGAATGAAAATAAATGAAAGAGCAAGTATGACTGGAGCCAGTCTTTTGGAGGAGGGAATGAGGTTAGCTGTGTCAGGGAATAAGAACATTTTATCATGGGAAACAGGAAGAAAAGAACAGAAGGTGTCAGAGACATCTTATAGGCAATGAAGAAAAAGGGAGAAAGTGGATTTGATGGTGAATGATCTCTGTTTTTTTCTATAAAGTGTGAGGCAAAGGTCTCACTGGTGGGGGTGAGGATGTAAGTGGTGGTGATAGGGAAGGCTAAGGGAAAGACATAAGAGGCTTAAGGAGAGATGAAAAGATTTGGAAGAACAGCTGTGGAGAATAGGACAGTGAGTTGACAAGGAAGGGACAATAGTGAAGGCCCATTTGATGTTATGTACCAAAATTTGTAGTCAACTTAGTCAGAATGGCCGTGTGATTTTTCTCAGCCTTTGTTCAGTAGCATATGTAGGTACAGAGGTGATAAACCTCCAAGGTTGAGGTTTGTCTGGATGTAATCAGCCACATGATAAGAGTGCTAGGTATTCAAGAGAGGAGAACAGTGTAAAGTTGAATTAGTTCATCAAGTTAAGATGGAGAGAGGAGGAGAGAGTGGCTAGTGTCGGGGAGATGGCCTAGGAGAGAATTAAGAAGTCAAGGGATTGGAACTTGTGGTGCAGTGGAGATAAATAATAGGGTTATGTAAAAGGAAGACATACATAGACGTGAAAAGCCAATAGAATTATGATCAGATATGGGGTTTCCAGAATTTTAAACAGAGGATGGTATACATGTGAGTATGCAAGATCAAGGGTATGATCATTTTTGTATATGACTGATAATCTATCCCTTCTGAGTGAGAGATAAAATCTGAAATCACTGAACTAAATTGCTGATATAAAGCAAATGCCATTATAGCAAAGATCTGTTTTCAAGTCAGCATTTATTAAGTGCTCACTGTGCAAATCACTGTTTAGTTTTGAGATAAGATCAGTATTTATTTTCAGGAAGTTAATCTTCTAGTAAGGGAATCTAAGACTTCTACACATCAATTTAATATAGAACTGACAAATACAAATGATTCCTAACTCCCGAGAATGAGAAGATTTAAATTCAGGTCCATCATACTTCAGAATTAGTTCACTACCCACTATGCCACCTAGTTGCCTCTGTGATTTGATTTGTCAAGAAATGTTAGAATGTTGAAAAAGGAAATAAGATAGAGTACAGAAAAACATGTCAGCTAATAAAGAAGCCAGACAAGTAGGATTTAGGGGGAAGACCAAGGAAAGAGGAGCAAGGAAGGAGAGTCAAATAAAATAGAATTGGGGCA
Organism: Myrmecobius fasciatus; assembly: GCA_023553655.1. NCBI lineage: Eukaryota > Metazoa > Chordata > Mammalia > Dasyuromorphia > Myrmecobiidae > Myrmecobius > Myrmecobius fasciatus. The sequence goes on along the minus strand of JAJPUD010005017.1, from coordinate 152,316 downwards.
GTTAGGTGGCACAATGGATAGAGCACCAATCCTGAAATCAGGAGGACCTGAGTTCAAATTTGGTCTTAGACACTTAACACTTCCTAGCTGTGTGACCTTGGGCAAGTAGTTACTTAACCCCAATTGCGCCAGCAAAACAAACAAACAAACAAACAAATAAATAAAATAAAATAGAGTTGAGATGACTAGAGAGTACAGAGAAAGATAATGTCATATGTTTCAGAGAGGGCAAGGAGGATGAGAATGGAAGAGGGGGGCCTTTGGGTTTGGCACACCAAAAGTCACTGGAAATCCTTAGAGAAAGCAGTTTCAATGAAGTGATGATAATAGAATCCAAATTGATATTAATGAGGAAGTGTGCTTGTTCAGCAAGTACAAACTGCTTCAGAACATTTTTGGTTCTTGGAAACTGAGTGGATGTCTTTCAGTTGGGGATGGCTGAATAAGTTAGGGTATATGAATGTAATGGAATTTTATTGTTCAGATAAGAATTAATGAGCAGGTTGATTTCAGGAAAGCCTGGAAAGATTTACATGAACTGATGCTAAGTGAAGTGAGTAGAACCAAAAGAATACTATGCATAGTAACAAGATTATATGTCGATCAACTGTGATGGACTTGGTTCTTCTCAAAAATGTGATGATTCGAGGTGTTTCCAATAGATTTGGGATGGAAAATGGCATCTGCATCCAGAGAGAGAACTATAGAGACTGAATGTAGAAAGTAGCTTAGTATAGTAAAGATCAGGATAATTAAAATGTATAATTCTTCAAATGGGGCCACTTGTGGTCCAATGGATAGAGCCTAGAGTCAGGAAGACCTAATTCAGATTCAGCCTCAGACACTTACTAACTGTTTGATCTAAAGCAAGTCAGTTAATTCTGTTTGCTTCAGTTTCATCTCTAAAATGAGCTGGAGAAGGAAATGGCAAATCCCTCCAGTATCTCTGTTGAGAAAACCCCAAATGAGGTCACAAAGAAACAGACACAACTGAAAACAACTGAAGCAGTTCCAGAAATAAACTAAGATCTATAGAGAAGAGGGTAATTTTTAATGATAATCAGTATTCAGTTATTAAAAGAAAGAGATGAAAAGGATTGTTCCCTCAATCTTCATCAAAAAAGAGTACACAAAGAAAAATAATTCAATTCAATTTAACAAGTATTTATGAAAAGTCTATTATATACAAACTACTCTGCTAGTTCTTATGAAAACCTGGAGATCCTTATGATCAATGTGCCAAAAAAAGGCAAGTTTATAATTCTGGGTGACTTTAATGCTAGAGTGGACTCAGACTATCAGACATGGCAGGGAGTCCTTGGGAGGAATGGAAACAGCAATAGCAATAATCATTTACTGTTGAAGACTTGTGCATCTCATGACCTTCTCATCACCAATACTGTATTCTGTTTACCTAAATGCAATAAAACTTCATGGAAGCACCCTCCCAGAAAACATTGGCATTTAATAGACTATGTGATTGTAAGGAGAAGAGACAGACAGAATGTGAGAGTGATCAAGGCAATGTGTGGTACAGAGTGCTGGATTGATCTTAGACTTATCCTCTATCTGAATATTCACATTCAACAAAAGTGGTAGACTCAAGACAATAAGACTAATAAAAAATTAATGTCAACAATTTGTAGAGTGCTTCTCTGAAACGGGACAGTTTGTTGCCAATTTGGAAAGTAAGTTGAGCCAACAAATAGTTTGCAACAATGGTACATAAAAGGAGTGGGCAGTTTCCAGAGATTTGGTATACAGTATTACATTTGCTCATCTGGGTCAGAACACTCACAAATATCAAGACTGGTTTGATGAAAATGATGTGGAAATTTAGAAGCTGCTAAATGAAAAATGAAGACTCCATAGGCTGTACCCGCAGGATAGTTCAACCATCTCTAAGAAGATAGCATTCAATTCCATCAAAAGTAAAGTACAGGGGCAGCTAGGTGGCACAGTGGATAGAGCACCAGCCCTGAAGTCAGAAGGACCTGAGTTCAAATCTAGTCTCAGACACTTAACATGGCCTAGCTGTGTGACCCTGGGCAAGTCACTTAACCCCAATTGCCTCAGCAAAAAAAAAAAAAAAAAAAAGTAAAGTACAATTGAAACTTAGAGAGATGCAGGATTCTTGCCTCAGTAAAAAGGCAGATGAAATTCAGTTTTATACTGACAATAAAAATCCCAAGTATTTTTATGATGCACTAAAGACTATTCATGGGCCAAAGACCTATGGTGCATCTCAACTACTCAGTGCTGATGGTGCCACACTTATTAGTAATAAGGGCATGGATGCTAGAGAGATGGGCTGAGCACTTCCATAGTGTTCTCAACAGATTGTCATCAATCAATGCTGAAACTATTGACCATTTATCTCAATTTGAAATCAGTCAGTCCCTATGTGAAAGAAAGTTCTAACTGAAGAAGAGATTTTGCATATTATTAAGGCTACTTTCATGCAGTATAATACCACGTGTAGATTCTATTCCAGTTGAGATTTACAATATGGGGGGTTCATTGCTCATTCAAAAGCTGACTGAAATTTTCCAGATTATACAGCAAGAAGTTATGCCCCAAGAGTTCAAGGATGCCTTTTGTTTGTCTTTATAAATGTAAAGAGAATAGATTGTCCTGTGACAATCACAGGGGTGTGTCTCTGTCTTAGTCATTGCTGGCAAAATTATTGTCAGAGTCTTCATTACCCTTCACTTAGAAAAAGGTCATCTATCTGAAAGCCAGTGTGACTTCAGAAGGTGCTGAGGAACAGTCGATATGGTGTTCACTGGAAAAATTCCAGCAGCAGAACAGAGATCTGTATACATCATTTGTAGATATGACCAAGGCCTTTGATACTGTCAGTCATGAGGGCTTGTGGAAAATTATGTCAAAGTTAGATTACCCAAAAGAAGTTTGTAAGAATAGTATGCCAATTTCATGATGGCATGCTTGTCCAGGTTCTGGACAATGCTCTTGAGCTTTCTCAGTTACCAATGGAGTGAAACAAGGTGGTGTGCTTGCTCCCATGCTTTTTAGCATGATGTTTTTATCCATATCATCAAATGCCTTCAATGAGGACTAACATGGAATCAAAGTCAGCTACCACACTTAGTTGTAAATTCAATTGTAAATTCTTCAGTTTGAAAAGGCTGCAAGCCAAAACTAAAGTAGAGGGAGTGTTGGTGCATGACTTTTTGTTTTCAGGTGATTGTGCACTCAATACAGCCTCCAAAGCAAAGATAAAACAAAGTATGGATCAATTTTTTGCTTGTTCTTGTGCTAATTTTGGATTAAGAATTAACACCAAGAAAACAGGTCTTCCATCAGCCAACACCACACCATCCATGTGTGGAACCATCAGTTACAATAAATGGTGAAGTTTTGAATGTTGTGGATAAGTTCACTTACTTCGGTAGTATACCTTCCAGGAATGTCCATGTTGATAATAAGATTGACACACACATTGTCAGTTCTAGTTCAGTTTTTGGAAGACTCTGAAGGAAAGTGTGGGAGAAGAGAGGTATTAGACTGAAGGTCTGCCTCATTCTTGTATGCCTGAGAAACCTGAACAGTCTACCAACATCATGCCAAGAAACTGAATCACTTTCATTTGAATTGTCTTAGGAGGATTCTGAAGATCACCTGGCAGGATAAGATACCAGACATTAAGGTCTTTTTTCAAACTATACTTCCAAGTATTTCAACTCTTAGCTAGAGAGCACAACTCCATTGGGCTGGACACATTGTTCAAAAGCCAGATGTACGCTTGCCAAAAAAAAAAAATAAATAAATAAAAATAAATTATTTTATGGAGAATTCACACAAGGCAAACACAAGGTCAAAAAAAGCAATAAAAGGACACTCTCCAGGTATCTCTTAAGAGCTTTAGAATCTATCGTATGACATGGGAGACACTTGCAAAAGACTGCCCAGCATGAAGTGCCCTCATCAGAGGTGACATGCTCTTTGAGCAAAGCAGAATTGAGTTAGCCCAAAGGAAAGGTGAAATACACAAAATTAGAGAAACCACCTCAAATGCTCCTATAGACTCTATTTGTTTGATATGTGGCAGAGCATTCTGAGCTCAGCCACAGTTGGATACACTGTAACTAGATTCTAACATAGTAATGTCATTTTGGTCCTCTTTGAAAACAAAGGATAACAATGCAATAGTCCTTGGGGATACAAAGACAAAACATAGCAACACTTTTTGCCTTTAAGGTTTGGCAAAGTTTGTTAGAATTTATTACTAGCTCCTACTCTAGCCCAATCACTTCTCACTTCTCATATAGACTATCACAATATTCTTCTAATTGATTTCTCTTCCTCAGGTTGCTTTCTGCTCCAGTTGTTTCTGTCAATAATTTAAGTTGACTTATTACTCTCCTCAATACAGTCTTGGCTTCCTTTTACCTCCAGGTTAAAATATAAAGCTCTTTATAACCTTACTCTGTCCTAACTTTTCTATTCTTTTTTGTTTTTTTTTAAATGTATATATCATAAGCAGTGATTTCTCAAAATTTCTACTTTTTTGTGGTTTTTTTTTAGTATGTATATATTATAGGAGTTTATATAAGCAGCAACTTAACTTTTCTATTCTTGTTAAACTTTACTACCCTCCACATATGCTATAATCCAGCTTCATTGAATTTTTTACTGTTCATTTTCCAATTCATTTTCCAACTCCATGCCTATTTATGGACTATCCTCCATAACTGGAACACTTTCTTACCTTGATCTCTTAGTTTCTCTGGCTTGCTTTAAAAATCAGCTTAAAAGCCCATCTTCTTCAGGAGGCTTTTCCTAATTCCTCCAATTACTACTAGTTCCTTACCCTCTGAGATTATCTTTCATCTACTCTGTATATAATACATTTATTGTTCAGTCATTTTCAATTTGTCCAACTCTTTGTGACCTAACTTATGATTTTCATGGCAAATATAGTGTGGTTTGACATTTTCTTCAGTTCATTTTTAAAAATAGGAAACTAAACCCAGGGTTACATAGCTTGTGTCTGAGGCCAGATTTGAACTCCACAAAGATGAGTCTTCCTGGCTTCAGGCCCAGCACCTGAGCGCTCTCGCTCTCTCTCTCTCTCTCTCTCTCTCTCTCTCTCTCTCTCTCTTTCTCTCTCTCTCTCTCTCTCTCGTAATTTGCATGTTGTGTTCCCCCATTAAAATGTGAGTTCCTCAAATTCTTTGTTAGGAAGAGCACATTTAAAAAAAAAAATTCTCCAAAGTTTTGTTTGCTCTAAAAGGTTAAGGACTCTGGAAGTAAAGGATTTGGTGATATCTTTGAAAAATTTGAAAGCAGATTGACTGCAATGGAAGTAGGTATATAATAGTCTCTGGTCACAGCTCTTATTTCTCGTAGGAATTCTGCCAAGCTACACAGAGGTCATAGTGGTAGCTTTTTGCTTTGCGAGCAGTCAGGTTACCATTAACTACCAAATGGTCAATCATGGTCTACAGCATGATGAACATCTTCTGAAACCAGGATTCTTACCTGTGTGTGTGTGTGTGTGTGTGTGTGTGTGTGTGTGTGTGTGTGTGTGTGTGTTATGGACCCTTCAGTGTCTGCTGAACCAAATAGACTCCTCAGAAATGTTTTCAAAATTATAAATTTAAAGACATAGAATTATAAAGAATTACAAATTCAATTATATTGAAATTAAGTTATAAAAATATTTTTAAAAACAAGTTTGCAGAACCCAGATTAATTGGTCTAAAAGGATTTCTATTCGGGCCAATATAGTGGTATCCTCATTTTGCAGGTGAAGAAACTGAGGCATAAAAAAAAATAATTTCTTGCCTGATAAAAGCAAATATTTAGAGAAACTGGCATGGGAATAAAAGGCTTCTATTCCAGATCAAGAGTTCTATTCTCTAGATAGTCTTGCCTGAATTTTTCCCTAGATCAACATTGATTTTATTTTATTTTTTCACTTATTAAAGGATTAAAATATTTATCTGACTATCCTGAGTACATATAGGTAAGTGCTTGCAGGGGAAATTTTTTTTAGTTAGAAAACAGTGTCTTAAAAATAATTTGTGTTTAAAGTTTAATATCTTAGCTTTTTCATAGGTAAAAATAATCTATAAATGTCATTTAAAAATTTTAAAACTTCATTACATTGTACTATAAAATTTATTGTTATTCAATATTCTATAAGAAACCTAAAAATCCTACTATAAGTGAAAAGATAAATTATGGGTGTACATTTTTCTGCTTTTCTCTTTCTATAGAGCTCCAAAGTCCTGGCTAAGAAAGAACTGCTTTATGTGCCCCTTATTGGCTGGACATGGTACTTTCTGGAGATTGTATTCTGCAAGAGAAAGTGGGAAGAAGACAGAGATACTGTTATTGAAGGATTAAAACGCTTGTCTGATTATCCTGAGTACATGTGGGTAAGTTCTTGCAGGGGGAAATTTTTTAGTTAGAAAATAGAAACTTCAAAATAATTTGTGTTAAAGTTTAATATCTTACCTTTTATATGTTGTAGAAACCATCTATAAATATCATTGAAAAGCAAATTTATGAAAGAATATACTTTCATTATATCTCATAAAATTTGTTACTCAATATTCTATAACAAACACAAAATTCCTGTTATAAATGAAAAGATAAAATACATACCTTTTCATATACATCATAAAAGGTAATTGTATGTCTGTGGTAAGCAAGTAAAGCTCACTGAAGAAACAGTTGTTTGCTTTTAATTTTATTTAAAGTTTTTGAAAACAATAAGGTTTCAAAGTTTAAAGAGTAAAAACAAGACAATAACATTATAAAGACTCTACATGATAAAAGGTCTTGTATAATTTTGGACAATGCTTTCCAACTATTAGGATAGCAGATCAGCAAATTACCCTTTGTCTAGGCTTTTCCTGCTTAGCTTGGGCCCTGAATTTTTATAGAGCTCGCCCTAGGCATGTGGAAGGACAGAAAGAGGTGAGAACTTTTCCTTTTCCTTAGAGAGAAAATGTGTCTCTTCTTGAAACTTTTTGTCTTTCCAACCTAGTTTTGGAGGTAGCAGCAATAAGAAAATGGATAAAGTGTTTTATTTTGCAGAATTTTTCTTTCTTTTTTTTTTTTAATCTCTTCAGAAAGATAATTGATCAACATCAGCAGCCAAGTGGCCCAGCTGACATTATTCTCCACAGATAACTTTTTTTAATGGCTTAAATTATTAGAAAGGAAAAACAAATTTTCTTCTTTACATAGAAGTCATCCATATCACCTATACTTCATGTGTCTAATTTTTAGCATCCTCTTTGAAAAGTTAGGTGGGGAAAGAGATTGAAATTATTGACTAAAAGTAGTTTGAGAGAACCATTTGTGGACATATAGAATCTATATTCTATCTGGTATGTTATGAATACCATAGCTAAAAAAATGAGTCAAAAGAAAAGAACTGGATATCTCTTAAAGCCTTGGATTTAACTATGGCATTTCAAATTCTTGTCTTGTTGCTAATCAGTGGAAGGCTTTTTTATTCCATTTGTATATCTAGAACAAAAATTCCTTTCCAAAGAGATAAGCTTGAAATTTCATTTCATTGTTTAATAAATTTTAAGCTACAAGAACCTTTTAGAAGCAACCTCGTCTAAACTTCTCATTTTACTATAGTAATTCAGGCTGTCATCCACTCTCTCTAAGACTATTACAATAACTTCCTAATTGATCTTAGCTTTTTCCAATCCATTCCATATTCAGCTACAGAACAATCTTCTGAAAGCTCAAATCAAGACTCCATTCTTCTGCCTAAAAACTCTGGCAGCTTTCTTTGGCTTCTAGGATGAAACATTAACTCTTCAGCTGTTTATCATTATATTTTTCTTTCCCAATTGTACCCTTCAGCCAGACTGCTACTGGCTGCTCTTGAACATGACATTTCACCCTCACATTTGCATTTTACCTTACATATTACTTGTGTAAATATTGTACCTTCTCCCTTTTCCAAAGAGAATGTTAACTCCTTGAGGGTAGGGAACACTTTTTTTTTTTCCATTTTGTATTCTTAGTATCTAACATAGCACCATGTATATAATAGGAGCTCAATAAATATAAGTTGAACGGCAACAATACTATATGACGATCAATTCTGATGGACATGGCTCCCTTCAACAACGAAATGTTTCAAACCACTTCCAATTGTTCACTCAAGAAAGCCATATACACCCAGAGAGAGGGATGTGAAATGTGGACCACAACATAACATTCTCATACTCTTGATTGATGTTTGCTTACATTGTGTTTCCTTTCTCTGATATGTCTTTTATGTAGATACGATTTTTCTTGCATAATAATGATAAGTTTGGAAATATGTATACATATATTCGATTTGCCAAGTATTTTAACATAATTAACATGTGGATATCCTGCCATCTAAGGGAGGGTTGGGGAGCTGGGGGGAAAAATCGGTAACAGAAAGCTATGTAAGGGTTAATGTTGAAGAATTACCCATACATATGTTTTGCAAATAAAATAAAATTAAAAAATATATATATAAGTTGAATTGAGTTGAAGCAGAAGAAATTATTGAATAGACATTTGATATATTTGCTCATATAAAGATAAAAAAATTTGTATATAAGAAGAGTAAATCTTTGAAATTAAAATAAATAATTAAATTGAGGGAAAAATACAGTAAATATATTAGCTCTGAAAAATGTATCTGATATTTAGAACATATAAAGCATTTCAATAAGATCAATGATACATGGTCTCCAATAGAACAATGATCAAAGGATACAGTTTTTGAAAGAGGAAAAATAAAATAATAATTTTCTTTTTTTATTTAATATTTTTATTTTCCCTTTACATGTAAAATAATTTTTTTACATTTGTTTTTAAAACTTTTCAGTTCCAGATTTTCTCCCTTCCCCCTCCCAGAAAATACATGTGAAATTATGCAAAACATTTCCCTAAAAGTTGTGAAAGAAAATATAGATATCCCCTCTCTCCAAAAAAACCCAAACAAACCCTCAGGAAAAATTAGGTTTAAAAAAATGCTTTGTTTTGTATTCTGACACAATCAGTTCTTTCTCTGTGTATGGCTAGCATTTAAATTTTTTTTTTTTTTATCATAAGCCCTTCAGAGTAGTCTTGGATCATTATATTGCTGATAATAGCAAAGTCATTCACAGCTGATCACTCCACAGCATTGCTGTTACTTTGTACATAGTACTTTTCACTTTGAGTTCATGGAGGACTTTCCAGGTTTTTCTGAGAGCATCATTTCTTATACAATAATATTCCATCATAATCATATACTATAATTTATTCAGTCATTCCCCAATTGATGGGCATCCCCTCAGTTTTTCACTTCTTTGCCCTGAGAAAGGAGCAAAATATTTTTGCACATATAGTCCTTTTTCCTTTTTTTTTTTTTTTAATCTTTTTTTTTTGGGATTTATGCCTAGTACTAGTATTGTTAGATCAAAGGATATGCATGATTTTCCAGCCCTTTGAACACAGTTCATATCTTTTAATCATTTATCAATTGGGAAATGGCTCTTTTTTTTTGTCTTTCTTTTTGTGTATATATATACACATATATGCATATACATATGTGTGTATGTATGTGTGTAATTTTTTTACATGTGCTCAGTAGAATATTAAGGATTCAAAGTATTTAACAACAAATTATCAGATCAAGAAAGTATATATATTAGTAGAAGAAATTATATTCGTGAATGCCCATTTTTTCTTCCTTGTAAATTGTTCTTTGCTTTTCAGCTGCATACATTTACCTTATTCTTTTTTTCCTTTTCATGCCCCCTCCCACCCCCCCAGCAAACTACAATTAAGAAAAGATATATTTATATATCTTTTATGTATATATATACATAATATATATAATATGTATATACATATATAGATATACACATACATACACACATGTCTTTCCTGTTCCTTCTGATTTTTTGCCTTGCTATTATTTAACCTCCCCCTACTTAAGGATCCCTCCCTTGTTTTCTTCTCTTACCCTTTCCTTCCCCATGCATCTATCCCTCCCCCCTTTTTTCTTTATAGATTTTTGAGGATGCTATACTCTTCATGGTATATATGTAGTGTTGACCATTGAACTCATTCTCAATGTGAGTAGGTTTTCAAAACTATAAGCCTTCCTCCCCCTTCTAATGCCTCTGTGTCTATTCTTCCTCTGCATCTCACTTGTATAACCTGATTACTATTTTTATCTTAACTCTGCAGATCTTTTTTTCTAGCTACCCTATTGTTGATGTGGATCTTAAACATATAGCATAATTTCTTATGTTAAAAAAAACAAAAACAGTTGTCCATGTTTAAATAGTTTTTCTATGTTGAGTTCCTTAAAATTGATTTTTGATATAGGCTCTTATATGTTAAATTTTCTGTTAAATTTGAGTTTGGTTGATAGAAAGTCCTGAAAATCTGCAAGTTTGTTGAATGTCCATTTTTTCTCATTCAAAATTATAATTTTGCTAGATATATTTTCGACTGCAAGCCTAATTCTTTTGATTGTCAGTAGATAAGATTCCAGAATCAGTGATCTTTTATTGTAGCCGCTAATAAGTCTTGTATTCTAACTGTAGCTCCAGCATATTTGAATTATTTCTTGCAAAATTTTTTCTTTGATCTGGGTTTTTTGGAAATTTGGCAATAATATTCCTGTGTGTTTTCCACAAAGGATCTTTTTGATGTGGTGATTGGTAGATTTTTTCCTATTTTTACTTTCCCCTCATGCTCTATCACTCCAGGACAATTTTCTTGGATTATTTCCTGATGATTGTGTCAAGGTTCTCTTTTTGGTCACAACCTTCTGGCAGTGCAATTATTCTTATATTTTCTCAATTTGATCTGTTCTCCTCCTTCCTGAAAGTGCCCATAGCTAGCAGTGGCCCTGCTTTTGTACTCACCAGGTGCTGTTTTCCTTCTCACCCAGGGCAGGGTCTCGGCAGCACAGCTGGGCCTAGTGTTCTTCATGCACTCATGTAGTTCCTAGGGAGGCTCCAGCCACACCTAGCTGCCGTAGGGCTCCCCACTTGGTGTTTCTGGTGGGAGAGATTTGAATTTCACTTGGGTTAATCCTGGCCTGGGGTTTTTCTTCAGATCTTGTTGGATTGTACCTGTAGGACCCTTGTTCTGTTCCAAATCTTGATTTTTCAGCAGTCTGTATTTTCCTTGAGGTGCAGATTTGTTCTATTTGTGGGGGGAAATCTGGAAAGCTTGAAATTTACCAACCTACTCTGCCATCTTCCCAGAATCCTCCCAACTCTTTTTTTTTTTTATAAATTTAACTCGGTTTCCTTTATATTTGAGAAAAGAGGCCTTCATCAGAGAAACTTGCTTGAAAATTCTTTGTACTATTATTGTTGCTAACTATATTTCCCACCTCTATTCTCTCTTTTCATCTTGTTCCTCTTCAAAAGTGTTTTGCTTCTGACCATTTCTTACCTCACTATACCCTTTCTTCTATCACCCTCCTGTCTTCATATATCCTTCCCCTCCTACTTTCTTGAAAGGCAAGATTGATTTCTATACCCATATTGAATGAATATGTTATTTCCTCTTAAAGCCAATTCTGATGAGAGTAAGGTTCACTCATACCCCTCTACTCCTTTTCCCCTCCATTGTAAAAACTTTTTCCTGCTTCTTTTATGGCAGATGATTTAAGCCATTCCACCTCTGCCTTTCCCTTTCTTCCAGGACATTCCTCTCTCACCCCTTAAATTTATTTATTTGTTTGTTTATTTATGTTTAGGTATTGTCCTTTCATATTCAACTCTTACCTGTGTCTCCTATGTACACCCCTTCTAATGAGAAAGTTCTTATGATTTACAAGTGTCATCCTCCCATCTAGGAATGTAAACAGATAAACCTTATATCCTTATTATAAGTCCCTTATATCCTGTTTTTTTTTTTTTTTTTTTTCTGATTATCTCCTTTTGCTTCTCCTGAGTCCTGTATTTGAAAATCAAATTTTCTGTTCAGCTCTGGTCTTTTCATCACAAATGCATGAAAGTCCTTTTAAATTTCTACCTTTTCCCCTGAAGAATTATATTCAGTTTTTCTGGGTAGTTGATTCTTGGTTATAATCTTAGCTGATTTGCCCTCTGGAATATCAATGTCTTGTAATAAAAAAGCAGTTAAATGCTTACTGTGACTTCTCTATACCTGAATTGTTTCTTTCTGGATGCTTGCAATTTTTCTCCTTGACTTGAGAGATCTGAAATTTGGCTGTAATATTCTTGGGAGTTTTCATCTTGGGATCTCTTTTAAAAACTTATCAGTAGATTCTTTCAATTTCTATTTTTGCCCTCTTTTTAGAATATCAGGACAGTTTTCCTTGATAATTTCTTGCAAGATGATGTGTAGGTTCTTTTTTTTTTTTTTTTTTTTTTTTTTTTTTTTTTTCATGGGTTTCAGGTAGATCAGTAATTTTAAAATTATCTCTCTTGGAGATATTTTCTAGGTGAGTTGTTTTTCCATTGAGATATTTTACATTGTTTTCCATTTTTACATTCTTTTGGTTTTGTTTTATTGTTTCTTGATTTCTTACAAAGTCATTAGCTTTCATTTGCTTACTTCTAATTTTTAAGGAATTATATCCCTCAGTGAGCTTATGTATATCCTTTTCCATGTGGCCAGTTTTGCTTTTTTAAGGCATTCTTCTCAGTAGCCTTTTGTATTGCCTTTTTAAATCACTCTTATTTCTCTTCCCAATTTTTCCTCTGCCTCTTTTACTTGATTTTCAGAATCCCTTTTTGAGCTCTTCCATGGCCTGAGACCAATTCTTATTTTTCCTGGAGGCTTTGGATGTAGAAGCTATGACTTTGTTATCTTCCTCTGAGTGTGTGTATGTATGTTTTGATCTGTTTTATCATGATAGTAATTTTTTTGTGGTCAGAATCTTTTTCTGTTGTTTGCTCATTTTCCTAGACTCTTATTTGATTTTTAACTCTTAGTTAAAGTAGGGCTCTGTTTCCAGGGTGGAGGATGTAATGTCCCAAGTTTCAGGGGTTTTATGCAGCTATTTTTACAGATTTTTCTAAGAATGTGTAAGTTTTAAGTTCTTCCAAGGTGTTATGATTCGAACAGAAGCGTGTTTGAGTGACCACAAACACTCTTTTCTGCCCTGCAACTGTAAGGAAGATCCCCCACTGCATAAGTTCTATTGCGCTAAAGGACTACAAAGTCCTTCCTCAGTGCTAGTAAAGAGACCTCTTTCTGACCAGTTCCACCCAATTACCAGCTGTGAACTGCTGCCACCACCGCCTCTGCTGACCTGGTTTGCTGGTTTTTACCCTAGTAAGACTAATCTTTTCTGCTGACCTTCCAAGTCATCTTTGGTGTCTCTGGCTGAAAGGTCTGGAAACTGCCAGTGCTGCTGTTGGTTCAGAAGCCCCAAGGTGTGCTTCTGGTTTGCTAGCTCGGCCTGTACTGAGACTGTGCTGGATTCCCATTCTGGTGCACTAGATCTTTGCTGCTGACCCTCCAAGTTATCTTTGGTTGGAAAATTGTTCCGTTTCATCTTTTTGTGGGTTCTGATGCTCTAAAATTTGGTTAGAGTCATTATTTAAAGGAATTTGGAAGGGTTTGGGAGAGAGTTTGGGTGAATCTCTGACTTTATCATCTTAATAATTTTAGATACATTTCTAAGTTTCCTAATTTTTTTCTAATAATTTTTAAATATCAAGTTAGGCCATTCTGGAGAGCAATTTGGAACTATACTCAAAAAGTTATCAAACTGTGCATACCCTTTGACCCAATAGTGTTTCTATTGGGCTTATATCCCAAAGAGATCTTAAAGGAGGGAAAGGGACCCACATGTACAAAAATGTTTTGTGGCAGCCATTTTTGTAGTGTCTAGAAACTGGAAACTGAATGGATGCCCATCAATTGGAGAATGGCTGAATAAATTATGTTATATGAATGTTATGGTATATTATTGTTCTGGAAGAAACGACCAACAAGATGGTTTCAGAGAGGCCTGGAGACACTTGCGTGAACTGATGCTATGAAATGAGCAGAATCAGGAGATCATTATACATGGCAACAGCAAGATGATATGATGATCCATTCTGATGGACATGGCTCTCTTCAAAAATGAAATGTTTCAAACCAGTTCCAATTGTTCAGTGATGTAGAAAGCCATAAACCCCCAGAGAAAGGGATATGAATGTGTACCATAACATAACATTTCATTTTCATGCTTTCTATTTATGTTTGCTAACATTGTTTCCCTTCTCAGATTTTTTTTTCTTGTAGATCTGATTTTTCTTGCACAGAAAGATAACTATAAAAATATGTATACACATATTCGATTTGTCAAGTATTTTAGCATAATTAACATGTAGTAGACTTCTTGCCATCTAGGGGAGGGGTGGGGGCTAGGAGAGAAAAATTTGTAACAGAAAGCTTTGCAAGGGTCAATGTTGAAAAATTACCCATACATATGATTGGCAAATAAAAAGCTTTAATAAAATGAAAAAAAAATTAAATATCAAGTTAGGAAGACTTTGTTTAGGAAATGTTATTTTTTGAATTATGTATACTGAGTATCTTTTTTTTTGTATTCTCTGTCTCAGTTTCTCTTGTATTGTGAAGGAACTCGATTTACAGAGACAAAGCATCGAATTAGTATGGAAGTGGCTGAATCTAAGGGATTACCCAAACTTAAATATCATTTGTTGCCCAGAACCAAAGGCTTTACCACTGCAGTTCAATGTCTCAGGGGAACAGGTAAGGATAAGTATCTATTGGTTGATTTCTTCAGGTTATACAGGGTTTTCAGGCTTGCCCTTTTTAGATGATCATTAAGCAACAGTGCCATTTCTTTGCCAAATTTTGGGATTGGCATTAGACATAGTTACTATATTAGTAGAGGCAGCTCTCAATGAAAAACTTTTCTCTACTAAAGCAGGTCTGCACCTTTTTTGCAGCTTATAGTCTTAAAATTACCTATTAAGAGCACTGAGAGTTCACGTGACCTGCCCAGCATCTCAAAGGCAGGAATGGAACCACAGCTTTCCCACTCCAGTACTTGTTGTCTATTCACTTTGCTTTGCTGCCTGTCTGGTATCGGGGTTAACATGAAATAATTTGTGTGAAAAAAGTGTTAGTCATTTAAAAAGAAAATAATCCCACAATGGGTATGAATTAAATGTTTGGATTTGCTTGTTTTACTTTTGACTTTTTTTCTGTAGAATTATTTAAGGTTCATTTAAAGGTGAAAGCCAGTGTCTTGGCTGTCTTACAGTTTTGTTTTTGTTTTGTTTTCAATCCTTCTTTCTAACTACAGTTGCAGCAGTCTATGATGTAACACTTAATTTCAGAGGAAACAAGAATCCATCATTACTAGGGATCCTTTATGGAAAGAAGTATGAAGCAGATATGTGTGTGAGGTGAGCAAAATGTTAGCATGAGTGTCTGCAGGCTTTGCAGACTGATTAGTAAGCCTTTCCTCTTCCCACCACATCTGTCTTTCCATTCCTTCTTTCATTTCTCTTAGAGTTTCTGCTCCTTTATCCAAGCTGTCAGTATTTATACCAGCCTACTTTGTCAATGGCTAGATGCAAAGAAAAGTAAGGGATGAAGAAGAAATACTCAGAAAATTGTTGAGGTATACAACATCTCTCTAGTAATCTCTTTAGAGACCAAACTGGAAAGCTGGTGTATGTTTACTAGGCCTTCTCTGTTATCTCTTATACTTTCTGCTGCCCAGATGCCCCATATTTTCTAATTCCCAATTCATATGTGTTTGCCATTGGATCCCCTAATCTTTCCCACAGAATTAAATCAGCTCTCTTTCCTGAAACCTGTGTAGATCCCTAATCTTCTATTTTACCTCAGTTTACTTCCCCTTTTGCCTTATACTTTTTAAACATTTACTTCATATACATACACACTGGGAAGACAAAAACATAGAACAAAGATCACACTACAGAAAGAAAAATTCTCTGACCTTAGTGAATTAGCCTATTTAATTATATCATCCTTTTTCCTTAATATTCCCAAAATTAATCTCTGTTCTAGGCTATCATGTGTCAAATATATTGTCATAAGGACTTTTTAATCTATAGAACTGAAGGATTACACTAGATAGAATATACTTTATAAGGGTTTCCTTGAAATTCTTAATTAAACATTATACAACAGCCTGGTAGTGATGCTCTATCTTGGAATTTAATTTCCTTAAATAATCCTCAATAGATGCTAAATAAGAAACAATCACACCTTTTTTTTTTTTTTTTTTCCTTTTAAGATAATCTTGTCAGTGGTGGTTGTGTGAGGCCACAGAGTTTGAAATTCAACATAGTGACTCATCTATCCCTTTTTATAATACATTTTTAAGAAAAAGGAGAGATTCTTAACCTAGATAAAGATTTTTCATTCATTGATGGAATTTCCATACTGCCAGTATTTTCTTATATATCTCTCTTGCTAACTCAAATAGTCAAGACTTCAGAGTAAGATTCCAAAGCCATGTTTGAAGGTCCTTATAGCCTTTATCTAAAATCCTCAAAATGATAGCTAAATCTTTTAGTTATTTTTAACTCAAATTCACAGATCATACAAGCACCAAAATAGCCTTATCTAAAAAAATGAATTGTCTGGATTTCTCATTACTTGTTGCTAATCTAAACATCTATAGGCTTATAATTTTTTTTCAACTGACAAATACTGACATCTCTTTTTACCTACAAAATAGCCATCATCTGCAGCAAAATTCAACTTAATTCAGTTTCCTATTATTAATTCAAGTTTTATCTCCTAGATATAGTAGACAAATCTCTGGTTGAACAGTTAGCTTCTACAAAATAGAACATGTATGTGTTCACTCTAATGATGCTGAATAGTATTTCATTTATGGATAACATAATATGTACCTAATTATGCTTATCTGTGGAAGTTAGGGACAAATGTTAATTGTTATACCAATTACTGGTCAAATGCTTTTATTTTTCACTTCCTATCCAGCCTTTTTCTACCATATAAATTCATTTTAGACATTACAGGGATAGCACTGATAAAATCTACATTCTTCTAGACAAAGCCTATAGTTTAGAAGTCTATAGAAATGATCCTGTGAAAATAAAATAAAAAATTATGGATTCTTTTCTCTCTCCTTGAATTTGCAATGGACTTATAATTCCCTATAGGAATTTCTACCTTGTTCTCATACTCCAGTTCAAACGATATGTGTGATGTCAAAACAAAACAAAAAAATTGCCAGGTATTAAGTGTTAGAAGTATTTATTTTAGTCATTGGTCTGGCTGCTCTTTAGACTTTGTAATAGGTGGAGATGAAATTCAAACTAACCAGCCTGGATAGTCTTTTTTTCTTTGATTGATTGTTTATTTTAAAAAATACTTTTATAGATAAAATTTTGGAAATTCTTAGGTTTTTCAAGTTTTCATTGTGTTGGGGAAAAGCAGACTCAGGTCACAAAATCATGTTTTTGTGCACAGTCCATTTTTGGCTGTTTATAATATTAGATGACATAGAGAAATGAGACACTCATTTTGAGTCTCAAATGAGAGCAAAACATGTATTCATTATCATTCAAGCCAGTGTTTTCAGTCTTCCGACGCCAAATCTCCAGCACCTAATAGGTGCTTGATACATGATTGTTGAGTGTAGGCTTTGTTTTTGTCATGTAGCAAAACATTTAATGAGGGCATAATGTAGTAGTAAATAATAAGGGAAAACTAAATTACAGAACCATTTTCTGCCATTCACCCTCACATGGACAGGAAGAAGCCCAGTGCAGGAGGAAGCACTTCCAGGCCAAAGGCTCAGCCTCTCCACGTGCTCCTTCTCTGCTGGCGCCATCTGCTGGAGCTGCTGAAAAGCGGCACTAGGCAATCCCCAGTTCATGGCAGGCTAGGTTTATTGCAAGAGAAATGCTTCTGCTTGTAGATCCCATAGAATTCCTAGTCTATTCAGAATTGTGCATTTTTATGACCACTGGACAGAAGAAGGAGGAGATATCAGAAATATCTCCCCAAAGGGTGCGGCATGAAAGGGGAAAGAGGCAGTTTAAGGTGGGAAAAGGACAGAACGAACCCCTCCTGAAAGGGACCAGTGGGGCAACGCAAAAGTAAAATGTCCTGTTTTCGTCATAGGCAGAATGGATCTTGGCTGTCAGCCATTTCTCCTTTCCAGCTGCTCTGCAGTCCAAATAAATGGACCTTATGCTGTTCCTCATGGGATTCCATCTTCCCTCTCGAAGTCTTTGCACTGACTTTCCCAAATCCTGGAAAATGTACTGCCTCCTGACCTCCATCTCTCAGAATTCCTAGTTTCCTTCAAAGTTCAATATGAACACCACTTTCTCCATGAAGACTTTCCTGAAGCTAGTGGCTAGGCTTTAAAAAAAATCATCTTTTACATATACTTTTTTAAAAAGTAGATACATATTATACATTTCTCTTAGATAGATTGTAAATTTCTTTGAAGGACTGTTCTGTTTTTGTCTTAGTATCCCTTTTGTATATATTTTGCCTTTGTATACTTAGTGCAGTGCCTGGCATGAGATAGGTGCTTAAAAATTGCTTATTGATTGAATAAGCCCCTCATCTTATAAATGAGGAAACTGAGGGCCAAAGAATTCTAGTTCTCTGCCCAGAACCAGAATTCGAACTAGGTCTTCTGATTTGAAACTCAGGTCTCTTTCAAAGAATTAGTTAGGAAATTTTGGTTGGTTCGAATTTTAAATCTGTTACAATCTTTGTGACCTTAGTAAAGTTGCTTAACCTGGGCCTTAGTTATGCCGTCTATAAAATGAAAGAGCTGGACTACATGAATTAAACTCCATTCCATCTCTTAAATGTATGATATTATGAGTTATAATCCCCTAAGTATATTCTGGGGATCAAGCCTGGCTGGGAAGTGTCTCTCCTAAGATTTTGGATCATATTTTCACCCAGGAAAAGTCTAAATATATCAGTATCAGCTTAATTTTGTCCTCCTTAACCAGCTGAAAAACTTCTACAAGCCCTAGGGCCAAAAGAACAGAAATAGGAAAAGTTTTTATTTTCATTACAAAAAGATAGAAAGGAATGGTAAGGAACCCATGGAAGCACCCAAGAAAATTTCCTGAGACAATGGAAAACTTGCTCTCCAGCAATCAATAACCTAAAACACTCTTTAGTTTCTTCAGTTTTCATTGCTTTTTTCTTGTTGTTAGCTTCAGCAACCGTCAGTGAGTATTTACCAGATGGATAACCAAAAAGGAGTGGAATAACAACTCCCATTCACTTTGTGCTTTTAAGGTTCACAAAGCACTTTCAGAATGATAACCAAGGGCTGGTTAGGTGTGATGCTGGAATACTGCTTCTGTTTTAAACTGGTACTTTCAGTTATCCGTTCTGCACTAAATTTCTCAGTTTTTCATCTTCATATGAAACATGGTTGAAGGAACATCTTTCTGGATGATGAAACTGGAGATTTGGCCAAGAAAAATTTCTAGAATGTTCCCATATCCTCAGATTCCATCATTACTAGGATCTTGTGAACTTTGTACAAAATAAGCTTGGCCTTTCATTTCAGTGAATAACATAGAGACAACCCATATTCACCTCTTTGTTAGGGTTAATTGAAAATTACCCTGAATTTTCCTTTTTTTTTTTTTTTTTTTTCTTTTTGGAAACTGGTAACTGCTAAATTTATTTAGATACATCATAGAACATCTTAGATTTTAAAATTTTTATTAATTAGTCTGTTTTATGCTATTACTGTTCAGTCATATACAATTCTTCATTATCCCATTTGAGGTAAAGATACTAGAGTGATTTGCCATTTTACTTTCTAATTCAACTCATTTTACAGATGAGAAAACTGAGGCAAAAAGGGTTCAAGTTACTTGTGTAAGGTTACACAGCTAATTAGTGTCTTAGGCCATATTTAAATTCAGGTCCTCCTGATTCTAGGCCTACCACTTTGTTCATTGTACCAGAGTAAATTACTGAGTTAATTACTCTTGATCTTTAAGTAGATAGACAATTGTTGTACTTATGCCAAAAAAGCTAATTATCCCTTACAATGAAACTATAAATAGGACTTAATGAATTTGCTATTAATTATTTCCTTTTATCAGATGGCTTTAGCCTATCACATATACATACATATACACATATTTAAATCCCAATTTGGCTTCCATACTTTCTGTTCTATATAGTACACACATAAATTCTGAGGAATTGTAGGTGGGAAAGATTCACTTTGTTTTTAACCTTTCTAACAAACCAGGAGATTTCCTCTGGAAGATATCCCACAAGATGAAAAGGAAGCAGCAAAATGGCTTCATAAACTTTATCAGGAGAAGGTAAAGAATTTTTTTTTTCCTAGAATAAAAGTCTTTTAAAGAGAATGTCTAGGAAGAGATTGATTTTAAAAGGTAAATAATTGAAATGTTGGCCTTTTCCTAGGAGATATAGGAATACTGTCTCATAATCAAATCATTCTTTCTGATTTATCATGAATGTAGTGCTAGTCTCCAAACTGGGACTTGTCTTCAATCCTGCTTTACTATGACATCAAGATTAGCTTTTCTGAAGTAACTGGTGTCATTTGAGGGAATTTGGAAAGCCCTCTTTTATTTTAAAAACTAGAAAATAATTCTCTCTCTTCCCTCATCTGTGTTAAGATTTCATCCTTTTAACTTAAGACTCTGATACTAGAGTGATACTTTGAAAGTTAATTGATTTGTTTACTTCTTCGATGTTACAAACATCTCCCTTTTTTAATCCTCTATAGCTCTTATCCACATCCTCCTATAAATCTTATCCTAGTTTGTAAACACCAGTGGAACATATGGGCTGATCTTTTTATTGTTTACTCTTAATTATAATTATATTCCAGTCTCCGTAAAAGCCCTTCTCTACTGACTTACAAGAGGTGACCCTAGATTCTCAAAAAATATGCCTACAGAGGATACACCAGAATTTACTGTGCTAACAAAGATTCAGATAAGCTCCTGGTGACAGACTTAAGACTTTGAACCTTATTCAGATATACTTATCTTTTAGAGAGTTTAGGCAGATTAAGTCATAGATCATAGATCTTAGAGTTAGAAAGTCATTAAAATGATTAAATTTCTCTCCTTATTTTACACATGAAGAAATTGAGGCCAAAAGATGGTAAATATTTTGCCCAAGGTCATACAGGTAAGTGTTTTCAGAAATGGAACTAGAATCCAGGTTCTTCTAAATTGTAATTTAATGCTTGCTTTTCCTCATTGGGAATGAAGGATCTGAGATCAGGTTTTAGTTAATGGAGCAAAAGAGGAGAGTATAGGGATACTGTGGGATGGGAATGAAACTTAGGGTGCTTCAGGATGCCCCAAATTGACATGTGCTAATGTCATATACAGATGAGTAATTTTTTTTTATTTATTCTAAGAAAGGGGGCTTAAAATATTCCAGAATCAGTTGGGCATTTGAGTCAGAGCAGCATTTCACTGAAAATCTCAGAGGTGAGGTTTTTCAAAGACCTAAATTCAAATCTGTCCTTAGATACTAGCTGTGTGACCCTGAGCAAACACTTAACCTCTATCTGCCTCAGTTTTTTCATCAGAAAAATAGGGATGATAATAATAGTACCCACCTCCTCCCAGGGTTATGGTGGGAAACAAATGACAATATTTATAAAGTATTTTGCAAGCCTTAAAGCATATGATAAATGTTGATGGCTGTTACTATTGTGCCTATTCATTCATAAAACTTTGTTTAAAAATGTTGTGGAAGTCAGAAAGAGAGGATAGAAAAGGAGGCTCATTGCCTTCATCTAAGGTAGGGAGAAATGAGGATATGTTGTTGAAAGTGTGGTTTGTGTTTGGGAGGGGAGTTGGAAGGAGGGTTGTTCATAGGATTTTTATACATGATTTAGTAGTCATTCTATTGTGAAGATTAAAATATAAAAAACATTTGTATTTACAGCATAATTGCCACAGGGGAAATATTCACAGTAAGCATTTTTCAGTCTTATTACTTGTGTCATGTTGGATATTAGTGATTCCAGGATACTACCTTTTATATACTTTTCAAACATTTTAGCTGCATTTAAAAAAAAATTCACCTACCTCACACATAATAAAAATGTGTGAATATTTATAATAGTCAAATAATTATAAAAACAGCTGCTGTTATTTATCTATATAAAGGAATTGAAATTTCTTCCTGGTAACTAGGTGTTTTTATCATTTTATCTTCAAATTAGTGTTGTAAGCTAGGCTTTGTGGTATAGGAGTTTTTTAAATGCTTATTTTATTAAAATCAGAACTTCACTTCGAATGAATCATTTTTCTTTGTCTATATTTTGCAGTCATATTTACAAGAATTGTTTTTTTAAAAGAATCCTATATTTCTTAATTTGTAGGATGCTTTGCAAGAACTATACAAACAGAAAGGCATGTTTCCAGGGGAGCAGATTAAACCCCCCAGAAGACCATGGACTCTCCTAAATTTCCTCGTATGGGCAACTATCCTTTTATCTCCTCTCTTCAGTTTTGCATTTGGTATTTTTGCAAGTGGATCACCTCTTCTGATACTTACCTTCCTAGGATTTGTTGGAGCAGGTAATAAAAGATGGGTCAAATGTGAAGATAATTAATTGGAAATGACTTCAGGTTGTCATTCAGAGCTTGCCATAATCTCTTATTGGAAGTAGAAATTCCTGAACACTGAAAAAGTAAAGGAAGTGTGTGTGTGTGTGTGTGTGTGTGTGTGTGTGTGTGTGTGTGTGTG
>JAJPUD010005017.1:96728-129569 GCA_023553655.1 Myrmecobius fasciatus | reverse complement strand
GTGTGTGTGTGTGTGTGTGTGTGTGTGTGTGTGTGTGTGTGTGTGTGTGTGTGTATTCAAATATAAATCTTTTGAAAAATTTGGAAGTTTCTGGATTTATTGTTTTTCTATTTTAAAATTTTAATTAAATAAGCCACTATTTTAACCTAGTTAATAGGATTGAAGTGATAATCTAGAAATCGAGCAGTACCATACTAAATTTTCCTTTATTTATTCCCTTACTGTCTTTCCCATATCATAAACCAACTTGATACATAAAATAACTTGTTTGGTTTCTCCCTGGTTCTCTCAGCTCTTTTTCTAGCTCCATGCAGTTTACTTTCAATTAGAAACAGAAACAGGAAACTAATAAGGAAGGCTATGAGAGAGATATTTGAGGACTCCCTTACTAAATTTGGTCAGTAATGAAAATTATTAAGTAATTTATCTGGCAATTCTATTGGACCATATGTTTCTGGTCCATGATCTTTTTATTCTGCCCATTCTTTTAACAAGTATCAAGTGAAAATTACAGGCCTAAGTCTAGGAATTGCTTTGTGGTTACTAATGAATGAATTTGTCACCTTATTAACATACATGAGAATTTGATAATATGGAGCAAAATAATCTAATTAATTTTTTTATTTTTTATTTTTAGCTTCCTTTGGAGTCCGTAGACTGATAGGAGTAACTGAAATAGAAAAAGGTTCTAGCTATGGAAACCAAGAATTCAAGAAAAAGGAATAATTAATCGCTACAGATTGAACATGTGTAACCAGATGGTGTGGTATCAAATTAACTTAATTAAAAACAAAACAACAGAAAAAAAAACCCACTTAGAAACTATCTTTTTTCTTATTAACTGATGACTAATATTAATAAATAAATCTTGAGCCAAGAATAAAGAAATTGGAAAGATTGACAGAAGATGATGATCAACTTTCTACCTGTGTTCACAATGTAAGGATCTCAGTGTAATTCAAACTTTGGAAGAAAAACTGGGCTTAAAAAACTGATAATATTTTGCTTTGTTGTTGGGAAAGGGTGATTGTCAGGGGAATTTGAATTCTCCAAATGATCAATCTCAAAAATATGTGTTTTTTAAAAAAGCCTTTGCTTATAGGAGAAAGCTTGTTGGTTGCTTTCTCTTAAAGCTAATGTAATTCTTTAAATCAAGAAAAAGAAAGGAAAAGGGGATGGAGGGCATGGTGGCATGGAATTCCAGCAGGTTTTCCTGCTCTCTCTTCTTCCTTTGATCCTCAACAAGCTTTTCCCCAGAGGGAAAAAAAAGTACCTCTTTAAATGAATCAACAACTATCCCTTCAGTGAAGTTTTGAATAAAGGGTTATGGGAATAGAAAGTACCTGGCATCTTCTGCTTTGATTTTCAGGCAGTAAGTGGTAGCTTCTGTCCTATGGAAGGCACCTATGAAGACATATCTCTCCAAGTGATAAGCACATATTGATGAATTGAAACTGAGTAGAGTTTTTTTTATTTTCTTTCCACTTGTCTTAGTTTAATAACTTCATTTTCTAGAGCTATTTGCCCCATTTTCTAAATGCAGAAATACATTTTCTAAATACTTATGCCATAGATATGGTGTTTTTGAAGCAAGGTAACCCTGGTAACTATACCTATAAAAAGATAATTATTTACTCTGTAGTTTTGCAGCCCTTTTTTCATTTATCTGTCTGTTAATACTAGAATTTCATTTTCCTCTACCAAGGAGTAATTACATTGCATGAATTTCCTTTATCAATTAGCAAGCATCATAAAGCAGCTTAATTACTTTTTCTCTCTATTGTACAATCTAAAGAATAGCACATCTACAGAGATTTTCTATTATGTGCAATAGAGGCATTCTTTATTCTTTATATCAAACCTGTGGTATACCCTTTTAAGTAGTTATATTAACATTGAGTCCCTTACTGTCATTAGTAAATGGAGATAATGAAGACTGTTAAGGTTTTTTCAAGGTTTTTATTCTTAATATATGAAACAAATGGGAATATTGATGAATTTTTATTTATTGCTAAGAATAGAAGGCAAAGAATTTGGCTTTTTTGTTTATTCTTTTCCTTTACTCTTGCCTCAAACTATTACGACATGTTATGTTCCATGAGACAGCCCCTCATTGTATTTAGGTAGGTTACTCATTAATATACTGTGAATGAATAGATACAAATTTCTTTGTAGCATTGAAGGAATCCTGTCTTAACCCAAGTTAAACCTTTTTCTCAATTGCAAAAAAAAAAATAGAATTCTAAAAGTTCTAATTGGTGTTTAAGGATAAATGTGAAATATTTTTTTATGTATAATTTCAACTTATATTATTTCCCCAAAGTATTTACTTTAATTTGTGTCATTAGGCAAAGATTTTATTTCCTTAGGCAAACTTTTTTCTGATTGGAGTATTTATTTTACCATCCAGCCCTAAAATATGAAGTCTGATGGAGGTAACAGGGGAGAGATTATTTCAGAATAAATGTATTTTACTCTTCCAGCCAATCCATTCCTCCCCAACTAAGCACCAAGTTACCAGTACTACTTTTATTTATCTTTTTTTCCCCTCTTATTTTCTAGTCACCTTTCTAGTTCCACCTTAGATATTATTAACATTCTCCATCACCATCTAAGGAAAAAAATGGGTGTTGCTTTTGATATTTTCAAACCAGAATTCAAAATGGATTGAGTTTTATGGGAAAGCAGAAGGTAGAAGGATGGGGGAAATTAAAGCAAATTAATAAAGCAATTATGTATTGGCCAAATGCTGTGTGTTAGAAAGATGTTAGTGAGGTCATATATTTTCTTTATGAAGAAGATATTAAACCTATTTATATTTTCTTGGTAACTTCAATGGAAGGAGGCAGGTAAAGTAAAGGTTGCTTACCACCTATATTTTAATCTTATTCACAAGCTGTGGTTTTTTTTGAACAAATTTATTGTTGAGGTAAAGGGGAAAAACTAAATCTTTTTCTTCTCTGCTCCTCTATCTTATTCCCTTTTTTCTTTCTCAATTAAACTGGCAATACAGTTCTGTGAATAAATTGAGACTACTTTCAATTTTTTAGATTTTCTTTTCATGATACACTGTTTCTGTATGAATGTATTTAAAATCTTTATATTGCTTGCTAATTCTAACCTTCTAAATAGTCATATATGGAAAGTTTTAAAGAAAAAGATAAGACATTCAACCATGCAGAGAAAAAAAACATGGTATTTTTTTCTATTTAACTGGTATTTCTGATTTCCCAGTTAGATGTTTTCATTTCCCTTTTAAATTAAAATACTGTGTTAATTGATATTGATTTGGTATATGAATAATGAAGATTAGGAGCTTGGATTGAAACAATGGGCATAGATTTTTATATCTTACACTATTTTCTTCTTATTTAATAAAACATGGCTTGTACAGGACTACCAAGCCCTCTAAAAGCAATAATAAACAATATCACGAACTATTTTTTTTTTTTTTAGTCTTTACTTTTCATCCATGGGTTTTCAGGGTTTGTTTTGTATAATTTTAAAATATAATTAATCATTGTTAGGACAATGGGGCAGCTCCAATAACCTTGCTTCTTTGCTTTTCATGATTTCTTTGTATTTCTCCTCCTAATGCTTCAGTTATTAATGGTGGTGTTTATATCAAGATTTAGTTTGTACTTCTGTGTCTAGAACAAAAGTTCTTAACCTAGGATTGATGAATCTTTTTTTTTTTAAGTCTTGATAACTATTTCGATAGAATTAGTTTTCTTTGTAATCTTATGTATCATTTTATTTTGTACACTAAAAATATTCTGAGAAGAGATCCATGACACAAAAAAGGTTAAGAACTCCTATTCTACAGGAGGATTTCTCCAGATCTTCCATAATTTTGTACTCAGTGTTTCAGGTAAGAATCAGGACTTTAATTTGAAAAACCTCTGTGTTTCCACTCCAGCATCCTTTCTGATGATCAGAGCACAAATGCTTTTCTAAGTTATCAGTAACCTATATTATTATCTATAGCTAAACTAGATACCTTCTGCTCTGGCTGAAAAGCAGAGTGCTCTGAAATTCAGATAATTGACTGGTATCCTTGAGTTTACTTAACAGTTACTTCTAAGCAATGTGATTTTTGATGTTTGTACATTGTTTAGCCACTGTGGCTTACATATGTGCCAGTTCAGAGAACATAGACCTTTTTGTCCTTTGTTTTTCTCTAGCTCATCTCAAAGGTTTCCTGTGGCCTTTGCTGCAGTTCTCTCTTTCTACCCGACCTTGGTTTTTGCTTTTTTTTTTACCTTCACAAAGTCATAGTTATACAATGTTATTGTCATAGACATAATTTTTCCTAAACCCATATCCAACAGGTAAGGAAACTAAGGCCCACGAAGGTGAAGTACCCACCCACAGCCTCATAACAAGTGAGTCACAAAACCAGATTCAAATCCTAGTTCGCCAAAGTCTTAACCTAATGTTTTTCTCAATATACCATGCTAAAGTGTATAGAAATTATATTTACACAATGGTGTCATAATGTCATTGTGAACTCAGTTTGTTTGTGGTAGTGTCTTAAGATTGTTTTATTTGGATTTACCTCAGATGAATTTCAAAGGCTTTCCAAGTTATACGGTGAAACAATATATTTTTGTTATTGGTACTACAAGCAAATGTAAATTTTGTTTTAATTCTTTGTACAATTCTTTTTGTTATTGGCTACATGTATAATTAGCAAGAATTGGAGACATTACATGTGAATGAAGGGATTTTGTGGGAATATAGCTTAACTTATAGAAAAAAGAATATTTCCATAGGTAAAGGGCTTTTAGAAGATTGAGAATGATATCTTTTTAAGCCTTTCTTTTCTTGAAAGATAACCTTGAGAAAGCTTCAAAACAAAATCAGCAGTGCTAGTGTGAAAAATTTAACGACTATCATTTATGTATTTAATAAGATCTTCCCTACTTTGTGCTAAGCATTGTACAAGGTATTTGAGTAGATAGAAAGAAAAACATGGACCTTTCCTTTAAAATACTTGTAATCTAGTTGGAAAATATGGCAAAAATATATGAAAAGTTATATAACAATATCAAAGTGCAAGGGATATTACAAGTCTATACATAGGTCATATTCTTGCCAACTAGATTGAAGGACTGACAAACTAATGATTTTTTTTATTAAAGCTTTTTATTTATAGAACATATGAATAATTTTTCAACATTGATCTTTGCAATACTAAGCTAAAAAGTTTTTAAAAAAATACTCTTGTGTTTCCAGTTGAGACAAGTAAAAGTTTGTTCTCTCCAACCCAGCTAGGCTTCATACAAACTGCCTAGCTTGGTATATATATCCATTTTCTAATATATTCATTTTGATTTCCAAAAATAATTAAAACATTTTCAGTGGAAGGTTTTCTGTGATATGCACCCAATTAGTATTAATAAGAATGTGTGAAGTTGGTCTAAATATTGCCATGTGAATTAGATCTTGTCTTGAAGGCTTTTAGGAATAGTTGTTAAACATTTTCCATTCCCTTTTTTTGCCTTCTTACAGTGGCAAATATTTGGGTGTATTGCATGCCTCTTCTTCAATAACATGATGTAGAAACCATCTCTTAGCTTGTGACATTTCAGACCTAAAAGGACATAATGTTGAGTTTCTCAGCCCTATGACACATGATATCTAAATACAGGCAGATGATATCAAGAGACATGCCATAATTTCATTTGTTAAAACTGTCATAATGACTCAAAAGGGTGGAAATAAATGCCATTTTTATTCCCAAAGTCCTATGTTAGGAACTTCTCCCTAATTATACATTTGTAAGAATATACTTTTTATTTAAAAATTTTTTTTTATAACTATAAACTTTCAGTTATTGGAAAGATGAAAAAATTTAGATCACTTTTTTTTCCCTTCTGCACAATCTGGAAAGAGAAGGGATATGATTCTTACCAACTGCTCAAGTAGCAGGAAGAAAATATTGAACACTTTGGAGTTGAGACCTCAGAAATGAAAATCAATGAGGAACTGGAACAGGATAAAACAGATACCTTACAAATCAAGGTTCAGTTCTTCAATCATGTAAGGGTCTAAATCACTCAGATTTTGGTTTTTAAAATATATTTGGCTTATTAATTTCTTTATTAACTTTGTTTTGCAGAAGGATTTGTTTAATTGGTAGGTTAATTATGAATGTGGTATTGAAATGCACTAAATTGTATAAAACTGAATTAGGATCAATTATTGCAGTGGAGAAATGTCACTGATCCATATACTATTTTTAGCATCTCAAAATTGTAAGTTGTGACAATCAAATGTTGCTTGCCTAAGTGCCAGGGAATTAAAATGATTTTTTTTATCATCAAGATTGCTTAAAAAAAAAAGTTGTATAATTGTAAATGAAAATATTTATTTTTGGAAAAGCTACACCATTAATCTAAATCTTTTAAAAAAAAACTTTTGTGGGTTTTTTTCCTCATACTGTTGTTGGTCTACTATAATTTTACTGTTAGGCAAGTCAAAAAGGAGATAACACTGTATACAGGGTAAAAATGTATCATATATATGCTCTTTTTGTGATCTTCATTTTTAAAATTTTGCTACTTACACAGCTTTATGTAGTTTGGGACTATAATGTATTTATAGAAAAGACAGTTGAAGGGGGAAAAGCTCATAATAGATTCTGAAAACCAATATCCCAAACTATTGTCTGATTTCCATGTGTTAAATGTCATTTATAAATTTAAATCTGCTTAGGTGGTGATCAATGCCAACTAAATTTTCAAAATACAAATGATGCAGGAGTCTCACTTGTTCAAGAAAATTACTGTGAAAAAGCACAATAATATAGCAAACATTAGTGATTTACATTTTTCCTCTTGAGGAAATTGAGGTTAAGTGACTTGCCCAGGATCACATAGTTAGGAAGTGTTAAGTGTCTGAAGCCAGATTTGAACTCAGGTCCTCCTGATTTCAGAACTGGTGCTCTATCCACTGTGCCACCTAGTTGCCCCTGATTTGCACATTTTCACAGAGCCAAAAGTTTTAGAGTCACTGGTGGAGACATTTACTTTAATCCTCAAAACCTCCCAAACCTCTCCAAAGTAAGAATTATATGCTAGAGATAAAGTAATTACAGCTATCTCCATAACCTACAACACAGAGCCGTAATGAGATGGTAACCTGTTACCTCAAACAGCAGAAAGATCTATTTTCTAACCTCTTACACACTCAGCACCCTTTCCTCTACCAACTTCTATGCTCTAACAGAACTGCACAACAGATTTTAAAGAGTTTTGTTCTGGAATCTGCTTGGTATTTTTGCCTTGCTGCTACTGCGCAAGTAGTAAAAAAAACTGCAGTTTTTGATAGTAAAAACTTGCCCATATCCCATTATTCTGAGGCAATGAGCAATGGATTTCAACTCTGTCTCAAACCATTGTATGCAGAGGAGATGAAGGTACAGGAAAGTGGAAATTTACTCTGCCCTGTGACAGAAGTATGCTATATAGAGCATTGATCCAAGCAGAGAAGTAAGAAACAACACATTGGGTCAGGATTTGGCTGTGCAAAGGCTCCACTAGATCTGAAGGAAAGGGGATTGACATCCAATTTAAGCCTAATTCTATCCTACAGAATCTTGGGCACAGAACTTTTGAGTGTGATGAAAAGTGAATTGCCTTTAATGGAAGGAAACTGAGATAGCTTTTGTTGGACAGCATTGAAATTTGCTATCAAAGAAGAACTCAGAAAATGAGCAAGAAGGAATATGAGGGGGAAAAAAAGACTGAAATTGTCAAAGGTGTTAGGAGGAAGAAAGCTCAGTTAAAAAACCTTGACATAAACCAGTAAGAAAGAACTTATTAATATAAGGGGAAATGGTCACCAGATCATTGACACTAGACCAATAAGTACTGCACAAGAAAATGAATCAACATCTGATGAGACAGAAGACTTTGTGGATTTCCAAGAGACCATGGGATTGTAGCAAGATGTTCTCAAGTGGTTCAAGAGAGACATTAGAACTATAAGAACAGAATTTACAGCTTGTAGAGCCAAAAAAAAAAAAAAATTAACATAATAGAAAAATGAATTCACAGTGGTAAATTTCATTAGAGAAACAAAAGAGAGAAGAGCTGATTAGGAATTGCAAATATACAGAAGTGAATTACAGTGTGAGAGGAGCAAGAAGCATTAACATTTTTATTTTATTAAAGCTTTTTGTTTGCAAAACATGCATGGGTAATTTTTCAACATTGACCCTTGCAAAGCTTTCTGTTACACATTTTTCCCTCCTCCCCCCAACTCACTTAGATGGCAGGAATTCTAATGTATGTTAATTATATTAAAATACTTGACAAATTGAATATGTATATACATATTTATACAGTTATCTTGCTATACAAGGAAAATCATATCTACAAGAAAAAAAAAAAAACACCTGAGAAGGAAAACATAATGCAAACAAACATCAATAGAGAGGGTGAAAATGCTATGTTGTGGCCCATCCTCAGATCCCACAGGCCTCTCCCTGGGTGTATATGACTTTCTAAACAACTGGAACTGATTTGAAACATCTCATTGTTGAAGAGGACCATGTCCTTCAGAATTGATCCTCATATAGTCTTGTTGTTGCTGTGTATAACGATCTTCTTGTTCTGCTCATTTCACTCAGCATCAGTTCATATAAGCCTCTCCAAAATCGTCCTGCTGGTCGTTTCTTACAGAACAATAATATTCCATGACATTCACATACCATAACTTATTCAGCCATTCTCTAACTGATGGGCATCTATTCAGTTTCTAGTTTCTAGCCACTGCAAAAAGGATTGCCACAAACAGTTTTGCACATGTGGGGCCCTTTCCTTCCTTTAAGATCTCTTTGGGCTATAGACCCAATAATAGAAACACTGCTGGGTCAAAGTGTATGCACAGTTTGATAACTTTTTGGGCATAGTTCCAAATTGCTGTCCAGAATGGTTAGATCCATTCACAGTTCCACCAACAATGTATCAGTGTCCCAGTTTTCCCACATCCCCTCCAACATTCGTCATTATCTTTTCCTGTTATCTTAACCAATCTGACAGGTGTGTAGTGGTACCTCAGAGTTGTCTTAATTTGAATTTCTCTGATCAGTAGTGATTTGGAACATCTTTTCATATGACTAAAATAGTTTTAATTTCATCATCTGAAAATTGTCTGTTCATATCCTTTGACCATTTATCAATTGGACAGTAGCCGGAATTCTTAGAAATATGAGACAATTATCTATATATTTAAGAACAACACTTTGAAAGATTTAAGAATACTGATCATTGCAATGACAAGCATCTCCAGAGAACCTATGGAGAACCTGTGATAAAATAATGTATTTAACTCATCACAGGGAAATGATGAACAAAAGATACAGAAAGAGGCATACATCCTTGGATATGGTCATTCTATGGATTTGATTTACTTGACAATGTTTACTTGCTACAAGGATTTTGTTTTTCTTTCAATCTTTCAACTTCAATGAACTTCATATGTAAAGATGATTTCCCAATTTATTGAAGAAGCATTAACATTAAAAGAAATATTTCTTGTTTCAAACCAGTTCCAATTGTTCAGTGAAGAAAGCCATATACACACAAAGAGAGGGATATGAAATGTGGACCACAACATAACATTTTCATGCTCTTTATTGATGTTTGCCTGCATTATGTTTCCCTTCTCAGATTTTTTTTTTCTTGTAGATCTGACTTTTCTTGCACAGCAAGATAACTGTAAAAATATGTATACACATATTCGATTTGTCAAGTATTTTAACATAATTAACATGTAGTAGACTTCCTGCCATCTATGGGAAGGGTGGAGACTAGGGGGGAAAAATTTGTAACGGAAAGCTTTGCAAGAGTCAATGTTGAAAAATTATCCATACATATGTTTTGCAAATAAAAAGCTTTAATAAAAAAAAGAAAATTTCTATATAAGAAAACATAGTAATCTTACTCAGCATACATAGAGACAATTTAAGAGTTAGCGATTTCTAGATGAATTCAAGTCAAAAAATCTATCATAAGAAATGCCTCAACACAGAAAACCCAAATGTTAAATGAGTCCATGTATCATAGGACAACAAAAAAACAACCACCTATGCTGCAAATTGCCAAGACACAACAATGCAAATTGTGAAAGTGATTAAGAGAAAAACCTTCAAATATCAAGGAAAGAAAATATGAATAGCACAAGAATATTCTGCATCTGCCAGAAAGAAATAGAATTTATTATAAAAAGCAAAGGAGTTTTAGATATAACCCCAGGTAATATACATACCCTACAAATCCTGAGCCTAATCATCAGTGGAGAAAGGTTGGATGTCAATTCAGAAGAGGTATTTAAAGAATTTCTGCAGAGAAAACCAGATCTATGTTAACTACTTTGTCAGCATTCCAGACAACAAAATAAAAAAAAGGTATATACAACAACCAAGAAAACCCCAAATAACAAAATAAATTACCTACAGGGAAAAAAGGGGGAAAAAAAACTGCAAAGACATGTATAATGTTAAAAACACCAATAGAATGACTACTAAGAGAATTCTGACAATACATAAGGAGCAAAATGTAGAAACAAAATGAAATAGAAGTGATAGTAGAAGAACAGGTCTAAAACACCATGGTCTAAACCTCACAACAACTTGCTTATAGTCAAGGTAATGATTTTTGTGGGATTAAATTGCAGAATAGGAGGGCACATAAAAGGATAGAGGGAGAAAATAAAATAAAAGATGCACGCTAATGAAGTCAGTAATTACCAATGAAGGGAAAAAGGTTTGTATAGTTTAGGGAGAAGGTAGCCTACAAGAGAAAGAGTAAATAATAAAAGGAAGGATTGAAACAAATGAGAAAATAGAAAATCTCAATTCAGTATATGAATGGAGAAAGGAGATCACACTGAAAAATACTCCCATGAGGACTATTCTAGAGTAGGAGATGGGGACTTTACAATGGGTATAATCAATAAACATTTGGCATTGCTAAGCACAAGAATTTGGTGCTTAAAGAGATCTGAAACAGCATGTCTTCATGTTCATGCTTCATGCTTCAGGAAAACAATAATTGGAACTCTCAATCTGGATAGCTGGCATATAGAATGGTAGGAGAGCGTGGACACAGAAAGAATTCATGACACATGGAGGAAAAGAAACTTGGGGTCAAGAGGAATTAATGTACTAGACAATTGGAGATTAAAGAAAATTCCTAGTGTAAGGCAGTACCACTTTCTCCTATAGGAATTGCTACTTCTAGGAATAAGCACAATGAGGTGAGAGGGGAAGGTGGATGAGGTGGAAGGCAAAATCTGTAAGGCAATAACTTATTTGGAAAAGGGAACTCAAAATAGGTGCCTTAGAAATTTGTTTTATGAACAATACAGAAATTGAAAAAAAATAGTATAAGGGCAATGAATCAAAGGATAAAAGTCTACAATAGAAGAGAATGAGGGAAGGAAATCCACTTTAGAAAACTGGAAATGTTGAAGAAGGAGATTTTACTCAACTATATAACTGATTGGGGAAGGAAGTATTAGATAACTAGATAAAAGGAAGAAATGGATTTAGTAAGTTACATAAAATTCTAAAACTAGGGAAAATGGTGATAAGGGATGGGACTGAAGGAGAAGGGAGCCATAAGTAATAGGATTGCCTTCAAGTAGTTGAAGCAAAAATAGCTGTTTTTGTCAGAGACGAGGAACAACATCTTCCTTTTTCCCTTCCCCAATACTAATTTAGAAAAAAATGCTTGCCCAGGTAAAATTAATAATTTCCAGACCTCCAATTCTTGGCATCCTTCAGCCCCTCTTTAATCTTGAGAAGTGACAGTTCCAAACTTGGGATATCTTGTGTATGTCTTATGGGTGATTCTGAGTTGAAATCGGGCATTATTCTTCTAGGGAGATAAACCTAGTGAGTATCAGGCCAGATTTGAGCTTGGATCCTCTTAATTCCAGAATCTGCTCTATTCACTGCACTGCCCAATAAAATACTAGCATTTATATAGCAATGTAAGATTTGCACTGTTCTTTATAGATGTTAATTTGATTGATCTTTACACCAAAGTAGGTGCTATGTCCTCAATTGTTGTATCCTTTCCCCCTTTTTATCTCGGGACCATGCTACAAGTATATAAAGGAAGATCTAAACTCAGGTCTTTCCGACTCCAGTGTTCTATCCACTCTACCACCTAGTTGCTCTACTGCTAGAATCATAAATAAAAGTAATTTGCATATAAATTACATTAAACCCACGTTTAAATGATGAGATCACCAGCAGAGAGAATGAAGAGAAAGGAGTCACAAAAGAATTTTGGGGCATACTCATTTGTAGAACACAGAGTTCAGATGATGATTTGCCAAAGGGGGCTGACAAGGAAATTAGTAAGAGAACTAAAAGAGCACTCTCATTCTTTCTTTTTTTTCTCCCCTAAAGGATCAGGAACTCAGAGGAAGAGTGTCTTGCAACCCCAAGGGATCAAAGGCCCTTTCTGAATAACAGCCACAGTTCAGTTAACACTACTTGAAAGCACCAAAAACTTTCACACACACCCCTCTCCCCCCACTCCCCAGAACAAGCTTTGAATACAACAGTGTGAAAAAATCTGAAGTTTCAGTTCCTCCCATGCCCCACCCCCACGCCAGAAATAGAGCCCAAATTAGCATAAAGTTCCAAATCAAGAAACTGTGGAAAAATGAGCAAACAATAAAAAAGAACCTGACTATAAAAAGTCACTATAGTGATAGGGAAGATCAAGACATAAACTCAGAAGTTAATGAAGCAAAAACATCTACATGCAAAGCCTCAAAGAAAAATGTGAATTGGACAACAAGCCCAAGAATTTTTGGAAGAGCCAAAAAATTATTTTCAAAATCAAATAAAAGTGGAGAGGAAAAATTAGGTAAAGAAAAGAAACTTATGAAAAGACATTAACAGCTTAGTAAAAGAGTCAGAAAAAATAACAAAGAAAATGACACCTTAAAATTTTGCCAAATGAAAAAAGAGGTACAAAATCTCACTGAAGAAAATAATTTCTTAAAAATTAGAATTGGGCAACTGGAAGCTGATGACTACATAAGACACCAAGAAACAATAACAAAAGAATGAAAAATAGAAGAAAATGTGACAGCTGGAAAATAAATTGAGGAAAGATAATTTAAGAATTAAATGATCAATAAAAGAACCTAGATATATTTTATTTTAAGAAATTATGAAGGAAAGCTGCCCTAAATATCCTTGAACCAGAAGGTAAAATAGAAATTGAAAAAAAAATCTACTGAAAGAAATCTCAAAATGAAAACCCCCAGAAATCTTTAAAGCCAAATTCCAGAGTTCCCCTATCAAAGAGAAAATATTTTAGGCAGACCATATAGTCAGTAATACACAAAATTTAGCAGCTATCACATACATGGGATGTAGGCTTTGTAGTAGGATACTCTGGAAGGTAAAAGAACTACTATTATAAACAAGAATAATCTACCTAGCAAAACTAAGCTTAATCTTTCAAGGGGAAAAATAATGTTTATTAAAATAAAGAAAAGATTAGAAATAAAAGGAAAAGTTGACTTTCAAATACAAGTCTCAAACATTAAAAAGTAAATATGAAAGAGAAACTATAAAGGTCATTGTTTACAAGACTAACTGTTTCCCTTTCTAGGTGGGAAGATAATACATGTTTCTTCTAAGACCCTTATTATTATTAGGACAGGTTTTATAAGAAAAGAGTAAGATGATTGTGTGAGAGAAATATTTTTTTTTTCTTTAATGGATAGACAAAAATGTCTGGGAAGAAAGGAAATGGGAGAGGAAGAATGGGGGAAATTATCTCATGTAAAAGAGATGTATTAGGAAGAATTTTTATAGTGGGGGGGAAGGGGAAATAGGGATGCTTGAACCTCATTCACACCTAAATTTGTTCAAAATGGGAAAATATATACATAAACAATTGGTGACATAAATCTATCTTACCCAAAAAGGAAGGAGGAGAAGGGGGGGATAAAAGACAGCAGGAAGTGATAAAAGGGAGGACAGATAAAAGAAGGCAGAGATCAGAAGCAAAACAGACTTTGGAGAAGGAACAGGATAAAAAGAGAAAAGGACAAATAGAAGAAAATAGGATGGAGGGAAATGCAAAGTTAGTAAACTAAATGTGAATGGGATGAATTATGGAATGAATTTCATAAAATGGAAGCAGATAGCACAATGGATTAGAAACTGCAACCCAACAATATGTTTACAAGAAACACTTGAGACAGAGAGACAAAGAGTTAAAATAAGGGACTAGAGCAGAATCTATTATGCTTCAGCTGAACTGAAAAAGATAAGGTTAGCAGTCATGAAGGGTGATAAAAAATCAGACGACTAGAATGATTGAACAATAAAGAAACAATTATAATCTCAGATAAAGCAAAAATAACTAATTAAAAGGGAGAAGCAGGGAAACTATATCTTGCTAAAAGGAATCATAGACATTGAAGTAACATCAGTATTAAACATATATTCACCAAATGACACAGCATCTAAATTCTATGTAGAAAAATTAAATGAATTACAGGAGAGAATAGACAGTAAAAATTATTCTAATGAGGGAATCTCAACTTTCCCCTATCAGAGCTAGATAAATCTAAACATAAATGAGAAAGAAGTCAAAGAGATGCATAGAGTCTTATGCATGAGACAATATAAAAAAAATTAGATATGATAGAACTCTGGAGAAAACTGAATGAGAATAGAAGAAAAAAGTATACTTTTTTCTTAGTTGTATATGGCATCTTTGCAAAATTTGGCTATGTAATAGGGCATAAAAATCTCACAATCAAATGCAGAAAAGCTGAAATACGAAATTCCCTCTCCATATCATAATGCAACAAAAATTACATTCAGTAAAGGCACGTGGAAGCATAGATTAAAAGCTAATTGGAACGAAATCCAAAAGAAAGAGTGGGTCAAAGAACAAGTCATAGAAATGATCAGTAATTTTATTAAAGAGAATGACAACAATGAGACATGCCAAAACAAAACCAAAGAAAAGTATAGGACAGTGTCCTTAAAGGACATTGATATAATTTTTTAAAATAAAATACTAGCAAAGGAGTACAGAAGTATATCATAAAGATCATATCTTAATGACCAGGTCAGATTTACACCAGGAAAGCAGGGCTGTTTCGATATTAGGAAAACTATAAGCACAATTAATCATATCAATAATAAAATCATATCATTATATCAATAGATGCAGAAAACACCAAATAAAACACCCATTCCTTTAGAAATACTGAAAGGCATAGAAATCAATGCAACCTTTCATAAAATAATTGATAGTATCTATCTAAAACCAAAAGCAAACATTATACATAACAATAATAAGCTAGAAGCATTCATGGTAAAACGAGGAGTGAAGCAAGGATGTCCATTATCATCACTACTATCCAATATTATAATAGATATGGTAATTAAAGGAATAGGTGAAGAAAAAAAAATCGAGGGAATAAAAACAAGCATGAGGAAACAATTTTCCAGATGCTATGATGGTATACTTATAGGCCTAGAAAATCAACTTAAAAATAATTGAAATATTAAACAACTTCAACAAAATTATAGCATGCAAAATAAACCCACAAAACATAAGCATTTCTATATACTACCAACAAAATCCAGTAGAGTAAGAGATAGAGAAATTCCATTTAAAATAACTGTAGACAATATAAAATATGTGGAAATCTACCTATCAAGACAAATCCAAAGGATTATATGAACACAAATAGAAAACACTCATCAACCTCTTGCCCTCCACCTCCCACCAAAAAAAAAAAGATGCAAATGATTGGAGAAGTATAAAATGCTTTGTTAGGCCAACTCAATACAAGAAAAATGATTATTCTATTTAAAGTTAATCCAATGCCATAACAATCAAACCACAAAAAGATTATTTTTTTCTTTTTTTTTTTATTAAAGCTTTTTATTTGTATAACATATGTATGGGTAGTTCCCCAGCATTGATCTTTACAAAGCTTTCCATTACAAATTTTACCCCCAGTCCCTTCCCCTCCCCTAGATGGCAGGAAGTCCACTACATGTTAATAATGTTGAAATACTTGACAAGTTGTGCAAGAAAAATCCTATCTACAAGAAAAAAACAGAAAATCAGA
The DNA here is from genome assembly GCA_023553655.1 of Myrmecobius fasciatus. Lineage (NCBI taxonomy): Eukaryota > Metazoa > Chordata > Mammalia > Dasyuromorphia > Myrmecobiidae > Myrmecobius > Myrmecobius fasciatus. The sequence goes on along the minus strand of JAJPUD010005017.1, from coordinate 113,426 downwards.
GAAAGGCAACACAATGCAAGCAAACCTCAATAGAGAGCATGAAAATGTTATGTTGTGGTCCATATTTCATATCCCTCTCTCTGGGTGTATATGGTCTTCTTCAGTGAACAATTGGGACTGGTTTGAGACAATTCTTTGTTGCAGAGAGCCATGTCCATCAGAATTGATCATCATGTAATATTGTTGTTGCTGTGTATAATGATCTCCTGGTTCTGCTCATTTCACTCAGCATCAGTTCATGCAAGTCTCTCCAGGCCTCTCTGAAATCGTCCTGCTGGTCATTTCTTACAGAGCAATAATATTCCATAACATTCATATACCATAATTTATTCAGCCACTCTCCAATTGATGGGCATCCCTTCAGTTTCCAGTTTCTAGCCACTACAAAAAGGGCCGCCACAAACATTCTTGCACATGTGAGTCCCTTTCCCTCCTCTAAGATCTCTTTGGGATATAAGCCCAATAGAAACACTGCTGGGTCAAAGGGTATGCACAGTTTGATAACTTTTTGAGCATAGCTCCAAATTGCTCTCCAGAATGGCTGAATCCGTTCACAGTTCCATCAACAATGTATTAGTGTCCCAGTTTTCCCACATTCTCGCCAACATTTGTCATTATCATTTCCTGTCATTTTAGCCAATCTGACAAGTGTGTAGTGGTACCTCAGAGTTGTCTTAATTTGCATTTCTCTGATCAATAGTGATTTGGAGCAACTTTTCATATGACTAGAGATGGTTTTAATTTCATCATCTGAAAATTGTCTGTTCATATCCCTTGACCACTTATCTATTGAAGGGTGGCTTGAATTCTTATATATATGAGACAATTCTCTATATATTTTAGAAATGAGGCCTTTAACAGAACCATTAAATGTAAAGATGATTTCCCAATTTGATGCTTCCCTACTAATCTTGTCTGCATTAGTTTTATTTGTACAGAAACTTTTTAACTTAATATAATCAAAATTATCTATCTGGTGTTCAGTTAGGAGTTCCAGATCTTCTTTGGACATAAATTTATTCCCTCTCCACAGGTCTGAGAGGTAAACTATGCTACATTCCTCTAATTTACTTATAATATCACTCTTTATATCTAGATCATGAACCCATTTAGATCTTATTTTGGTATGTGGTGTTAAGTATGGGTCAAGCCCTAATTTCTTCCACACTAGTTTCCAATTTTCCCAGCAGTTTTTGCCGAATAGTGAGTACTTATCCCAAAAGCTGGGGTCTTTGGGTTTATCAAACACTAAATTGTTAAAGTTATTGCCTAGATTATCCTGATCATCTATCCTATGCCACTGATCGACTACTCTATTTCTCAGCCAGTACCAAATGGTTTTGATGACCGCTGCTTTATAATATAGTTTTAGATCTGGTACAGCAAGGCCACCTTCATCTGCCTTTTTTTTTTTTTTTTCATTAATCCCCTTGAAATCCTTGACCTTTTGTTCTTCCAAATGAACTTTGCTACTATTTTTTCTAGATTTGTAAAATAATTTCTTGGGAGTTTGATTGGTATGGCACTAAATAAGTAGATTAGTTTGGGTAGTATTGTCATTTTTATTATGTTCGCTCTGCCTACCCATGAGCACTTAATATTTTTCCAATTGATTAGGTCTGATTTTATTTGTGTGGAAAGTGTTTTGTAATTTAGTTCGTATAGTTTCTGACTTTTCCTTGGCAGATAGATTCCCAAATATTTTATCCTATCATCTGCTATTTGGAATGGAATTTCTTTTTGTATCTCCTGCTGCTGAACTTTGTTGGTAATATATAAAAATGCTGATGATTTATGTGGATTAATTTTGAATCCTGCCACTTTGCTAAAGTTGTGAATTGTTTTTAGTAGTTTTTTAGTTGAGTCTCTAGGGTTCTCTATACCATCATGTCATCTGCAAAGAGTGATAATTTGGTTTCTTCATTACCTACTCTGATTCCTTTTATTTCTTTTTCTTCTCTTATTGCTAAAGCTAACATTTCTAATACAATATTAAAAAGTAATGGTGACAGTGGGCAGCCTTGTTTCACTCCTGATCTTATTGGGAATGGTTTTAGTTTGTCTCCATTACATATGATGCTTGCTGATGGTTTTAAATAGATGCTACTGATCATTTTAAGGAAAAGCCCATTTATTCCTATACTCTCTAGTGTTTTTAATAGGAAAGGGTGTTGGATTCTATCAAATGCTTTTTCTGCATCTATTGAGATAATCATATGGTTTTTGTTAGTTTGGTTATTAATATAATTAATTATGCTGATTGTTTTCCTAATATTGAACCTAATATTGAACCCTGCATTCCTGGTATAAATCCTACTTGGTCATAGTGTACTATCCTGGGGATGACTCTGTAATCTCATTGCTAATATCTTATTTAAAATTTTTGCATCAATATTCATTAGGGAAATTGGTCTATAGTTTTCTTTCTCTGTTTTCACCCTACCTGGTTTAGCTATCAGCACCATATCGGTCTCATAGAAGGATTTTGGCAGTATACCTTCTGTCCCTATTTTCTCAAATAGTTTGTGTAGTATTGGAATTAATTGTTCTAAGAATGTTTGGTAGAATTCACAACAAAAAGATTATCTTATAGAGCTAGAAAAAAATTGTAAAAAAATTCATCAAGTGGAACAAAAAAGTCAAGAATATTAAAGGAATCAATAGGAAAAAAACTATCAAGGAAATTAGTCTAGTAATTCAAGATTAAAATTATATTACTAAGCAGTAATCCTGAAAATTCTAAAAAATAGAGTAAGGGATAAGTGGTACAGAATATATAGTTGCAAAAGACCATAGTTATCTAGTATTTGTTAAATACTAAGATCCTCTACTAGGTCTGCATCCAAATAGGGATCAAAAAAAGAGGAAAGAACATTTCTAAAAATATTTATAGCAGTTCTTTTATTCTGCCATAGAATTGGAAATTTGAGGGGATACCCATCAGTTGGGGAATGGTTAAGCAAGTGGTGGTATGTGATTATGATGGGATACTATTGTGCTGTAAGAAATGACAACCAGGATGGTTTCAGAAAAATTTGGGAAGTGTTATATAAACTGATGTAAAGTGAAATAAGCAAAACCAGTAGAACACTGTACACAGCAACAACAATATTGGAAGGAAGATTGTGAAAAGCTTAGTTACTCTGATCAAGATAACCATCTAAGACAATTCCAAAGAATCCATGATAAAAAAAAATGCTATCCACCTTCAAAGAGAAAATTGTTTAACGCTGAATAGATTAAAACATTCTTTTTTAAACTTTATTTTTGTTTTATTCATTTGAGTTTTCTTTTGCAACATGGCTAATATGGAAATATGTTTTGCATGATTTCACATGTATAATTAAAATAAAATTACTTGCCTTCTCTAAAATGGGAGAGATTGGGGAAGGATAGAAAGAATTTGGAACTCAAAATTTGAAAAAATGATTTCTAATTTTTTTTTACTTGTAATTGGGAAAAATCTAACAAAAAAAAATTTAAAGGAGATGTATGAAGTACTTTGGGTTCGACAAGAAGCAGCCACCTTCTGGGAATCCAACTCATAAATACAACTTGGTGGAGTAACTAGAGGGGATGCTCTACATGGATGAAAAATAGAGGATTAATGAACTGAATGTATAATTTTAAAAACTAGAAAATTAGCACATAAACCTCAAGCTCAAGAAATGGAATAATGAAAATTTGAGAAACAAAAAATGATAGAATTTTTAAAGTAAAAAGTTTGTTTTTGAAATTGAGAAGTCTTAACCAACCCGATCAAAAGGCAAAAGACAAAACAAATTCGTAAAATAAAAAATGAAGAAGAATTCACAATATAAATGGAGAAATGTTTTAAAAGATAAGATTTTACACTACATAAATAAATAACTGTAGCATTTGTAGCACTACTCTTTCACATTTGAAATCCTCAAAATAGTTACACTTGAGGAGAGTTCAAGGAATTCTGTCAGACCACATTCACTTAAATGCGTAGCTCACAATCCCTCACCAATTTGTTTACTCTGTCTATCATATGGAAAACATTAAGGTAAAAGTATTAAATAAAATAGTAGAAGAAAATTCACAGTAGGACATTTTCTCCACAAACCTAAGACAACTCCCACTAAAGCACATTTTGTCAGGGAGCTAAATGAGCACACATGACAAAAATTTTGTAGTTCAGTTATTTTTCAGTGAAATCCAACTCTGCAAGCCTATTTGGAATTTTCTTGGCAAAGATAGTGAAGTGGCTTGCCATTTCCTTCTCCAGCTCATTTTACAGATAAAGAAATTGAGGCAAACAGGGTTAATTCATTTGTGAATTTTTTCACATAGTAACACAGAGACCAAATTTGAACTCAGGAAGAGATTCTTCTTGACTCCAGGTTCACTCTATTCAATGTGCCGCCTAGCTATCCCAAAAGGGAAACATCTGTGGTAAAAACCTATGGCCAGGGCATGCATATGGAAGGGCAATTAAGATTTCAGACATTGCAAAACCACTACTGTCTTTTCATAATATCATTTAGATGCTCTTATGATGTTTGCTCCTCACTACATGTAGTATCTCTTCTGGTCCTGTGGTGACAGCTGAGCATATATTCCCTGCAGAACTCATAGAATCTAGTGAGCCAGTTATTCTGCTGGTCACTGGTCACTGGTGGTCTCAGATAAAAGAAAAAAAAAAGTAGCTGTTGGGTTCATAGTCTCCAGAGAGCATTTTTTCCTATCACTATTCAGGGCTTATCTCTTTTGGTTCAAATCATATAGGTTCCAGATTGCTAAGGTACAATAGTGAGATTGTTTCCATAATAAGGACAAATTAATGGTTCTTTATTCAACAGCTACTCCACTCAACTAAAAAAAATACTAGATGGTGTCCTTGCCATAAGATTGGGTTATACTTTTTAATCCCTACATCTGGATAAATATTAATTAATCAACCTAAAACATATTAAGCACTTAATGTGTGCCAGCCAGATTTAAAAAAAAAATTAAAAAGGAGTAAAACAGCTTCTGCCCTCAAGAAGCTTACTTTTTTTTTTGGCTGAGGCAATTGAGGTTAAGTGACTTGTCCAGGGTCACACAGCTAGAAAGTGTTAAGTGTCAGACCAGATTTGAACTCAGGTCCTTCTGATTTCAGGGCTGGTGCTCTATCCACTGCACCACCTAGCTGCCCCAAAAGCTTACATTTTAATGAGGAAAAGTACATATATAGATGGGTCTATATGAAGCATATATAAATCAAATATAAGAAAATCTTAGAGGGTGTGATCTATCAACTGGAGGGATAAAAAGAAACCTCATGCCACTTGAATTGAGTTATGAAAGAAACCAAAAATTCTGTAAGGCAGAGATCTGATATAGATTATTGCAGATATGGGAAAAGTGGAGCAGGAGATGGAGCATCTTGAGTAAAAAAACATAAATAGTCCCATAGTGCTAGATTGCAGAGCATTCAAAGGAGGGAAATGCATAAAGCAAAAAAGTGGCCAGATGGTGAAAAGTTTCTTTTTTTTTTTTAATTAGAGCTTTTTATTTGCATAACATATGTATGGGTAGCTCCTCAGCATTGATCTTTAGAAAGCTTTCTGTTACAAATTTAACCCCAGTCCCCTCCCCTCCCTAGATGGCAAGAAGTCCACTGCATTTTAATAATGTTAAAATATTTGACAAGTTGTTGTGCAAGAAAAATCCTATCTACAAGAAAAAAAAATCAGAGAAAGGAAACACAATGAAACAAACATCAATAGAGAACATGAAAATGTTATGTTGTGGTCCACATTTCATATACCTCTCTCTGGGTGTATATGGCTTTCTTCACTGAACAATTGGAACTGGTTTGAGACATTTCTTTGTTGCAAAGAGCCATGTCCATCAGAGTTGATCATCATGTAATATTGTTGTTGCTATGTATAATGATCTCCTAGTTCTGCTCATTTCACTCAGCATCAGTTCATGCAAGTCTCTCCAGGCCTCACTGAAATCGTCCTTCTGGTTGTTTCTTACAGAGCAATAATATTCCATAACATTCATATGCCATAATTTATTCAGTCACTCTCCAATTGATGGAGTTTCCAGTTTCTAGCCACTACAAAAAGGGCTGCCACAAACATTCTTGCACATGTGGGTCCCTTTTTCCTCCTCTTTGGGATATAAGTCCAATAGAAACACTGCTGGGTCAAAGGGTATGCACAGTTTGATAACTTTTTGAGCATAGCTCCAAATTGCTCTCCAGAATGGTTGGATCCATTCACAGTTCCACCAACAATGTATTAGTGTCCCAGCTTTCCCATATCCCCTCCAACATTCATCATTATCTTTTCCTGTCATTTTAGCCAATCTGACAGGTGTGTAGTGGTACCTCAGAGTTGTCTTAATTTGCATTTCTCTGATCAATAGTGATTTGGAGCAACTTTTCATATGACTAGAAATGATTTTAATTTCAGATGGTGAAAAGTTTCACATGCAAACAAAAATATTTATATTTGAACCTAGATATAATAGGAAACTATTAGCATTTTTTGAATAGAAAGTGATACAATCATATCTGAATAATTTTGCCTGACTTGTGGTAGATGGTTAGAAAAGGAGAGAGACTTGTGGTAGGATAGATATACTGTATAGAAAGCATTATGGTCTAAGACCTGAATTAGGACAGTGGGTAGAGAAAAGAGAGAATATCAGAAACATATTATATAGGTAGAATATACACTATCTCATTTTTAGTCAATATTATATTTTCCCATGACATTTTTTTGGCATAGATGAAAATATGTGAACCAGATGATGAACTGGCTGGGTCCATTTAGAATTACTCAAATGACTATATCCAAGAATACCTCTTAATAAATCAAAATCAGTTTGAAAGGCATTCTTTAGTGGATGCCCCAAGGCTTCATTCTTGGTCTGGTGCTGTTGAAAATTTTTGTCAATGAGCAGTTTAAAGTCATAAGTTACATACTTATTAAATTTGTAGATTACTCAAACTAGAGAGACTTAGCTATTATCTTGGATGATAGGATAGCTAATTGAGCCAAATTTAATGGAATGAAATTTAATAGGGATAAATATATAATCTATTTTTTTCAGCCTCAAAAGTAAGGAATGACTGTTGAGCATTTCATCTGAAAAAGATCTTGAGGTCTTATTAGACTGCAGGCTTAGCATGAGATATCAATGTAATATGACATCCAAAAAATCTCAGGAAATCTCAGACTATGTTAAGAAAAGGAGATGATAGTTCTATTGCATCTGTCAGCATTTTTTGCCAGTATAATTTTCATTATTCTTTCTCAGGAATATTTGACCTCTTCATTATACTGTTACCATATGTTGGTCTATATAAAAACTCTCCTTCAATCCTATCCAGGGACACAGAATCACCATCAAATCATCCACTTTCTTTCAAGTAAATATGGATAGTTACATTGTAATGGTTTTTTACCTTTCCTGTGCTATTACAAAAATACAGTTCCATATCTCTATTCCAAGTCTTTGCCACAAACTGAAATAAATCTCTTATACATATATGCAGTATTTCAGAAGCACAGTTACAAATCCAATAGAAATGCATTTTTAAAACCTCAGAATTATGATCAATACAGTTATTAATTATGATTTCAGGAGGCTGAAATAAACAAAATCAACCACCTTAAATACATCTTGTTTAATCTTTTTTTTTTTTTTTTTTTTTTTTGCTTTTTGCTGAGGCAATTGAGGTTAAGTGACTTGCCCAGGGTCACACAGCTAGGGAATGTTATGTGTCTGAGACCAGATTTGAACTCAGGTCTTCCTGACTTCAGGGCTGGTGCTCTATCCACTGCACCACTTAGCTGCCCCTTTTTGTTTAATCTTTACAAAGAATTTTGTGAGGTGGATTGTTTAAGTTGTGGTCCAGGACTTCAGTCACCAGGCTTATTCAGTCTGGGTTGAATATTGAAGGTTGATTTTTTTTTTTTTTTTTAATGTCACTCAGGTTCATGCTCTCACATAGTTTCTTTAGGAACCTCAGAGTTTGGCTCATTTTACTCACCTAGTATTTCTTCTAGGAATATCAGAATATAGCTCTACTATTGTGGGTAAAAGGACCCACAGTTTCTGTGATTTAAATATGCACACATGTGTATGTGTATTATATATACATGTGTACATATGTGTGTATAAAGTACAAGATAATCTTTATTTCATTGGCAAAACATGAAAGATAAGCTCATGAATGATTATGGAAATGCCCCTCTCCCTGTGATAGTTATCACCAACCAGTGCCACCTTGATGTTAAGTCTTTTAGAGAAATGTACTTGGGATTGTTCCAGAATCATCTTTTTTTTTTTTCCCAATTACAACTGCAGTCTGAATAACTCATAGTAGTACTGGAGGGAAAAGTCCAGGTTGTCCCTCTTCGTTGTACCTCTATCCCTTGCTACTTCTTTAGCTGCTTTGAATAAGTGAATCCCCCTCTTCTTCCAAATATATTGGCTCAGAAATTCAAGAATTCTCTCTAGGAGACTTGGTCAAGAGTTCTTCCAAGGAATAGTCCGGCTAAGTGGGAGAGGTTCATTACCAGTGGGATAGATACTTGATGATGAATTCTTTGGCTATGGAAAACCATGAAAAAATTGCCCTCAGTCTTGAAGGAGTACTCTTTCACTTTGGCAGAGATTGCTATTTGTCTTTCCTTTTCAAAGAGGACTGATGACATCACAATGCTAGAATAAAATAGTGGATAATGAGTGTTGTCTTCATATCCATACGAAATGGATTTAAGTGAGTCATAGTTAAGCAAAGTTGTTATTCTCAGTCTCCCACTGGCAGGTCAAAAATCAAGATGACTCATGAAGGTCCAGGATGAAGTGGATGACTTTGGTGTCATCAATGTCTGATCAAGCTCTAAGTGTTCCATAAAACATGCTTCAGCCTTTATGCCATTGCAACACATTGCTCTCACCCTGTTACCCAGCTCTCATCTGTGTCTCCAAGAAGCTGTAGCATGCACAAAAGCCCCATTCCAATAAAACTGTCTTGACAGATGTGCTACACCAGGTTGAGGGTAACTACCAGGCTTCAAACCCTTTGGATTGTTAAGGAAATATTTACCTGTGAAGACTTTCCCTGGTGGTGGAATCCACAGAGATAGTAGTAGAATAATGGAAAAGGTAGTGTGGTATAATAAGAACTGTATCGTTTTAAGCTATCAATAAACCTTAGTTTGACTATTGGCATTATAAATATGAGATCCCTATCAAATAAGTGGATATACTGGTAGGTTTTAAAAAAGATTTTCCCCCAGTTACATGTTTAAACAACACATTTTTTGGTTATATATGTACATTCATTTGGATGTACTGTTGAAGAAACTGAACAATACCCGTCTTAGCATAATTGATGATATAGAGTAAAGAAAAAGGAAAGGCAACCATTAATTTAAAAGATGTATACAAATCTTCACCATCTCATAATCCCAAGAAAAAGGTTTCCTTTGCCACAGACCCATTTCTTCAAAAATGTGGTCTTTTTTTTTAAAGAATTTATCTGAACTTAAATATCAAAAAAGAAAGAGTATTTCCATCTGCATAGAACACAAAAGATTATATATTATATTGTAGACTTCCATATTGCTTTTAGAAAAGGATTTAATAAATTCCACAGTACTTTCAAAACTGCCCAGTTTGTTTGTGCTTCCTTTTGAATTTCCACCTGTTCTTTTCTGTGCATTTAAAAATGTTTCAATGACTATTACTTTGGGGGGACTTAACTATTACCAACCTTTTCTCCATCTACCTTTACCCACATCCACACTGGCATATACTTTCACACAAATATATGCAGGGTCTTTGGAGTAGGAAGGGAAAGAGTAGACATATATTTAAAGTATTATAGCAGTATTCATAGGGTTACATATTCATAGGATACATGTGGCCAGACCAATTCACAAGCAATTCAGAACTGAAATTGTAGGACCTGTTATCCCTTCTTTTTCAGGTGCCCTTATGAAGTTCATTGAAGCTGAAAGATCGAGAGAAAGAAAAACAAAATCCTTGTAGCAAGTAAACATTGTAAGTAAATCAAATCCATAGAATGACCACATCCAAGTATGTATGCCTCTTTCTGTATCTTTTGTTCATCATTTCCCTGTGATGAGTTAAATACATTATTTTATCACAAATTCTCCATAGGTTCTCTTGAGATGCTTGTCATTGCAATGATCAGTGTTCTTAAATCTTTCAAAGTGCTGTTCTTAAATATATAGATAATTATCTCATATTTGTAAGAATTCCAGCCACTCTCCAATTGATAAATGGTCAAAGGATATAACAGACAATTTTCAGATGATGAAATTAAAACTATTTTAGTCATATGAAAAGATGTTCCAAATCACTATTGATCAGAGAAATGCAAATTAAGACAACTCTGAAGTACCACTACACACCTGTCAGATTGGCTAAGATGACAGGAAAAGATAATGACGAATGTTGGAGGGGATGTGGGAAAACTGGGACACTGATACATTGTTGGTGGAACTGTGAATGGATCCAACCATTCTGGAGATCAATTTGGAACTATGCCCAAAAAGTTATCAAACTGCGCATACCCTTTGACCCATCAGTGTTTCTATTGGGTCTATATCCCAAAAAGATCTTAAAGGAGGGAAGGGGACCCATATGTGCAAAACTGTAGCAGCACTTTTTGTAGTGGCTAGAAACTGGAAACTGAATGGATGCCTATCAATTGGAGAATGACTGAATAAGTTATGGTATATGAATGTCATGAAATATTATTGTTCTATAAGAAATGACCAGCAGGATGATTTCAGAGAGGTCTGGAGAGACTTGCATGAACTGATGCTGAGTGAAATCAGCAGAACTAGGAGATCATTGTACATGGCAACAATAAGACTATATGAGGATCAATTCTGAAGGACATGGTTCTCTTCAATAATGAGATGTTTCAAACCAGTTCCAGTTGATGAAGAAAGCCATATACACCCAGGGAGAGGCCTGTGGGATCTGAGTATGGAACGCAACATAGCATTTTCACACTCTTTATCGATGTTTGCTTACATTATGTTTTCCTTCTCAGGTTTTTATTTTTTATTTTTTTCTCTTCCTTGTACAGCAAGATAACTGTATAAATATATATACACATATTCGATCTGTCAAATATTTTAACATAATTAACATGTATTAGACTTCCTTCCATCTAGGGGAAGGGGTGGGAGATAGGAGGGAAATTTTTGTAATAGAAAGCTTTGCAAGGGTCAATGTTTAAAAATTATTTATGCATATTTTTGTAAATAAAAAGCTTCAATTAAAAAAGCAAAATAAACAAACAAAAAAGTGTTGTTCTTAAAATGTTTGCTATTCTTGTGTAAATTATTCTCTTGCTCCTGCTCACTTCTTAATCATCAGATCATACTGCCCCAAATTCTCTAAAAATTATTACTTGTATCATATTTCTTATAGTACAATAATAGATTCTATTCATATATTCAATTTGATCAAGCTATTCCCCAATTGCTTAAGACTCTAATTCACCCTTAGCTTCTAGCTCTTGTCTTTTAATCCTCCTCTTTAAGATTGGGAAGCTTGTTTTGCTTTTAACTATTCCCTCAGAAGTACTACTATCATGCTTTCTGCTGTCCCTTCTCAATTCCCACTGTTTGTTCAATGCCTGACACTTCTTAGGCCCTTAATTGATTTATTAATTTGACTGTTGAATTATATATATATATATATATATATACACACACACATATATATATATGAAACTATAACTTTGTATTCTTTTTTTTGCCTCATTATAATAAGGTTCATTTGTTGACTACTCCCCTTGTTTGTATATTTCCCCCATGTTAGCATACTATTTCCCACTCATACCAATTATGAGAAATAGCAAATTCTGCCTCTTAATCCCTCCATTTCACATCATTTATTCCTTTTATTCTGCTCCTCCCTCATCAAATCTCAGAAGAAAATCTATCAGCATTCTCCAACCCTGATCAAGTCCTCAATTCTAAATCCTTCAATATCTTTAGAACAAAGATTCAAACTGTGGGGTCATGACCTGATGGGGTTGCATAACTGAATGTGAAGGTCACGAAAAATTTGGCATCAATTAAAAGATTGCTGAATGCACAAAGACCAAAAATTAATTCAAAATCAAACATATAATCTATCTAAGGTGTTTCTGGCAGTACTTGCCTGTACTTGGCTTCAATGCAGCCTTAGTTTTGAATTGTAATATGTGCACTTTGTACTGTACATGTTGTCACACCATGCAAAACTGATGAAAAATGCCAAAAAATCTTGGTTCAGATTTGAGACTATTTTATGTTATGAATTGCAGTGTTTTGCTGTGCATACAAAGTTTTCTGCTCTTATAGAAACAATATTTTAATTATAAAAAATACTTTTAATATTTTCTTACCATCATTCTTTGGCATGCACTTATCAAATTAGTGTATCTTTGGATTATATTCTGTTAGAATGTTTGATTTTACACATTGCTATTATCTCTTTTTATAGAAACTAACATAAATGTTTAATTGCAGGAAGTAAAGACAAAAGCCCTTCGATAATATTTCTCTACCATCATTCCTGAATGTGTGTGTGAACATCAGTATTTTAAATTAAGCACAAGCACATGTAATTTCATAAACTAAAGCTAGTATTTATTTGAGAGGTTAGTGTTTATTTATATTTTAGGACAAACATATTTTTGGTTATAAATAAGTGACTAAATTTAGACAAAAGAGGTAAAAATACTGATGACAGTGTGGCATATTCTTCGCTACCAGGCTGTTGTACACCTAAATTGACAAGAAAAAGAAAATGTCAAATCATTTCTGCAATATGGATTTATTTTTAATAATGATTTTGATGTGGAAAAAACTCTGCTTAATTTTAACCAGCCAAACTAAAATGACATTTTAATACCAAGCATGCAACACACTATAATAAAGCAAAAGAATATTTTGAACAATTTTTAAAATCTTCAAATAAAAAAAGTTTTAAAAATTTGTTATTGTAAAGAAAAATATTTATTTGTATCTTATGAAATTTCTTATTTAATTGCAAAAACTAATCTGATATGATAGGAAATTTTGTGTTACCTGCTGCTATTAAAATGTCAGAAATAGTTTATGAGAAAAAGTATAGGGATGAAATTCTCAAAACTCCTTTATCAAATGATAGTGTTTCTAAAAGAATTTCTGAAATTGGTAATGACCAGTTCTAGCAGCTTATTACTGGGGTTAAGAGCAGCCCAAAGTTTGCAATTCAATCAGATGAAATAACTGATATTTTTAATATTTGTTAAAATACATAAAGAACAATTGTTACTTTATGTAAGATATATTTATGAAGAAAGCATACATGAAAAATTATTGTATTGTCGCCTTTTGGAAAGGCACACAAAAAGGGAAGATATATCTTAAAGTCAACGATTTTTTCACAAATGAAATTTACAGTGGAAAAATTGCATGGGAGTCCACTGTAAACTTCATTTGAAATAAAAACTAGCAGTCATCTAACATTAAAAATTCAAGAAGAATTTGTTGAGTTATGAAGCAACAAAAGTTTAAAACTTGAGTTTACTAAAAATAATAATAATAATAATTAAATACGAGTTTTGGCTTGAGTTTAGGACAGAATTTCCCAAAATTTCTTAAATGTCTTTAAACATACTTCTGCCATTTTGTACTATATTTTTTAATGTGAAGTGCCATTCTCAGAATTGATGATTATAAAATCAAAATATCAATCAACTCTGAAAAAACATTCAAGATGCTCTGTGTCCTGCAGTATCAAATATTCCACTGAGATTTAATTCTTTATGTAAAAATAAATAAATACATCTATCTCATTAGCATATTGCAAACTTGCTTTCATCTTTAATAAATGGTAAATTTTACATGCATACATTTATATACCAAAGAATTATTTTAAAATAATTTTCTTTAGGATTTATTACAAGTAAATGTTTAATTTGAATATCTATTTTGTATACTTATATATCCAAAGTTGTGTAAAAATTTCTCAGGTGAAAAGGAATTGCTAGTGGAAAAAGTTTAAGAAGTCCTGGTTTACAAGACATTATATGATTGAAGATATGGTTATTTCTTCTCATTAGATTTTTGGAAATCTTATAAATCTTCTCAATTGTTTGGATATATTTATTTGTCTGGGTTTCCTCTGGATTCTTGTATTTGCATTGCCAAGTTCCTACTCAACTGTGGCCTTTTCATCAGAAATGTTTGAAAGTCATCTATTCTGTTTGAGATATATCCTTCCACAACTTTGAGGTATCACTACGCACCTCTCTTATGGAATTTTTCCTTTCAGTGATCCTTTCAGGAAGCTTTTTTTTCTACCTTTACTTTCTCTTTTGGTTCTAATAGTTCAGAGGCAAGTAGATGGTGCAATGCATAGAGTGCCAGGCCTACAGTCAGGAAATCTGAGTTCAAATGCAGACTCAGACATTTACTAGCTGTGTGACCCTGGGCAAGTCACTTAACTCTTTCCTCATCTGTAAAATGATCTAGAGAGGGAAAAAAAGGAAAATCACTCCAGTATCTTTGCCAGGAAAACCCCCAAAAGGGTCACACATTTTCAGACATAATTGAAAAATAATTAAATAAAATCTTACAGTTTTGAACTGTTTCATTTGAGATTTCTTGAATTATAGTGTCAATATTTGTGTGTGTATACACACATACACATATATACAAATATTCATATGTGCTATATATGTATATACAACATATATATGTATATATTTGTGTGTATCATACATACACACACATTTGTACATTTTCAAGAAGTCAAATGATTCTAGAATGATCTATTGATTTATTTTCTAATTCAATGAGTTTTCTATATCAGATATTTTACATTTTCTTTGACTTTTTCCCTAATATTTTGATTTTATTCTAATATTTCTTGCTTTCTTATGAAGTCTTTGGTTTGTGTATCCTATTTCAGTTTGGGGAGATTTGCTTATCTTTTCCACTTTTAGTTCCTGAATTAGGGCTTTGGGCCAGGGCGGCTCTACCCCCGTACTGGACACTGGTGGGACAATCAGCTTGTATTCCCGGATTCCTTCTGGGCTTAGGCCCCACTGAATGTTCAGGATTTAGAACACTGAATTTTCAGTACACTATTTAGCATTCAAGGAACCTTGGAATCCTTGGGACTGCATTGTTTTGGTTGTGAGTTGTGACCATTACTCTGATATAAGCTCTCTTCAGGGCTTTCATTACTGTCTTTAGATTTTCTGAGCACCCTTGGGCTTCTAAACTCTCTGGGGCTTTGTAGGGCTATCTGTGTTGGTTTTATTGATTAGCCCTTTTCATATTGCCTGAGAGCTTCTGGCTAATTTGTGTGTGTGGTTCTGGGGAGAAAGAATTAATTTATTGTAGTTTTTCACTGGATTTTTTGATATTATTAGTATTGGGTTTTTGTTGTTCACTTGTTTCAGTCATGATCATCTCTTCTATTTGGAGTTTTCTTAGCAAAGATACTTGGAGTGGTGTGTTGTTTTCTTCTTCAGCTTATTTTTATAGATGAGAAAATTGAAGTCAATACAGTTAAATGACTTGTCTAATATAATATATTGAATGCCTTGCCTAGTGTAATAGCTAGTAAATGTTGAGGTTAGATTTGCACTCAGGTCTTCCTGATTCAGTACCTGGCACTCTATCCACTGGGCCACCTAGCTGCCTGATCATTATTTGCTCTGGCATAAATTTCCTTTTTTTAAAAAAAAAATTGGAGCAAGGCTGTGGGAGATGGGTAGTCTTATCTTCCTTCTAGATAGTCCAAAATTTATGATCTTGATCTAGTGCTTCCTACTTTTTAAAGGTGGAGGGTAGGAGGATAGAGTTTTTATTCTGTCTCCAGACTTTCTAGCTTTTCCTCAAGGCAGTTCTAGTTTCACAATATTGTCAACTAGTTCATCTATTTCTCAGACAAGATGAACAGTCTCATCTTTCATGGCACCTCTTTCCCGAATTCCAGTAGCCACAACTCTTATTCTGAAAAACATTCTTTTCTCTTCCTTCTTCATTCTCTTCCAGTTATCAGCCTGCTCATTGAGTCAAATCAAGTCAACAAGCATTTATTAAGCACCTGTTGTATGTCAGACACTATATATTTTTTTTTTAAATTTTATTTTATTTGCATAACATATGTGTGGGTAATTCTTCAACAATAACCCTTACATAGCTTTCCGTTACAAATTTTTCCCCCCAACTTCCCCACCCCTTCCCTAGATGGCAGGATATCCACTACATGTTAATTATGTTAAAATATTGGCAAATCGAATATATGTATACATATTTCCAAACTTATCATTGTTGTGGAAGAAAAATCTTATCTACACAAACGATATATCAGATAAAGGAAACACAATGTAAGCAAACATCAATCAAGGAGTATGAGAATGTTATGTTGTGGTCCACATTTCGCATCCCTCTCTCTGGGTGTATATGGCTTTCTTCAGTGAACAATTGGAGGTGGTTTGAAACATTTCATTGTTGAAGAGAGCCATGTCCATCAGAATTAATTGTCATATAGTACTGTTGTTGCGGTGTATAATGATCTCCTGGTTCTGCTCATTTCACTCAGCATCAGTTCATGTAAGTCTCCCCAGGCCTCTCTGAAATCATCTTGCTGGTCATTTCTTACAGAACAATAATATTCCATAATATTCATATA
>JAJPUD010005017.1:34799-96628 GCA_023553655.1 Myrmecobius fasciatus | reverse complement strand
CCTTTTCCTTTCTTTATGATTTCTTTGGGATATAAGCCCAATAGAAATGCTGCTGGGTCAAAGGGTATGCACAGTTTGATAACTTTTTGAGCATAGCTCCAAATTGTTCTCCAGAATGGGTCAGACACTATATTGAGAAAGACAAAAAAACCAAACCAGTCCATTCTTTCAAAGAGCTAAGAGTAATAGGGGAGAGAATATGCAAACAACAATATATAAACAAGATATTTGTTGTTGTTCAGACCTAGTGTTGTTGCCTAGACCCAAATGGGATCACAGAGTCAAGTATGACTGTTTAGTCATACTTGACTCTGTGATCCCATTTGGGTCTAGGCAAAAACACTGGAGTGGTTTGCCATTTTCTTCTCCAGCTACTTTTATAGTTGAGAGGCAAACAAGGTTAAGTCACTTGTCCAAGGACACACAGCTAGTGTCTGAGGAAAGATTTGAACTTATGAGGATGAGTCTTCCTGACTTTAGGTCAGGTACTTTATTTGCTTTGACACCTACCTGCCACAAACAAAATATATACAAGATAAAATAGAGATAAGGACTAAAATTAAGTAAAGGGTAAAGCATCTTGTCAAGTGACTTGCCCACAATTACACAGTTAATAAGTATCTGAGGCTGAATTTGAACTTAGTTTTCTCTTGACTTCACTTCCAGCACTTTAGTAACTCCACCAACTAGCTGTCTTAACTGTTTGGATTTTAAAATCTTTCATAACTTGATCCCTTCCGACCTTTCAAGCTTAAACTTGAAGGATGCCAGGGAAACCAGGAGGCAGAACTCCAGGCTTGGGGGAACTGCCAGTGAAAATGTTGGGTATCTGGAAGTGTCTTGATCAAGAAAAAGCAAAGACATCAGTTCCATTGAATCAAGAATTTAAGTGGAGAGAAGAGGAAATAAGGTATAAAAAGACTAAAAAAGTAGGAAGGAACTAGGTTATGAAAGCCTTTAAAAGTAAAATAGGATTTTATATTTAATTCTGAAGGTATTAGGGGACCTCTTCTGTACATGAGAGGTTACAAAGATGTAAACAATAGCCATACATATATTGTGGGAGATACATTTTATTTTCTCTTTTTATTTCCTCACTTGCAATAAGAGTGCAATTCCATTTGTAACAGTTTGCCTTATCTCGCCACATGTAGCAAGTCAAAGGTGTATGAGACAATCTTGATGGTTACTATGTCCCTACTCTTCTGGATCATCTTCACCTGCTACTGATTCGTTATAGTATTTTCTTACCATTGCATTTTTGTATTCAAAAGAAATCAAAGGATGTGTTCTGCTATTTCCTAAATTAATCCTAAATAAATTCTTTCATAAACTGAGCTCCCTATGACTATAAAGAATGCTGCCATTTTCCAAGTCACTCAATCTCAAAACTGAGGAATTATCCTTAACTTCCAATTCCCTCTCTCTCTCTCCATATCAAATCTGTTGTCAAGCCCTACCAAACTTACTTTTGCAACATCTCTCATTTATACTTTCTTCTCTCCTCTGAGAGTTCTATCAGTTGGGTGCAAGTTTTCATCACATCATATCTATATTACTGTACTTGTCTGATGGTTTGTTTCCTTGCTTCAAGTCTCTCTCCAGTCTATCTTCCACTTGGATGTCAAGTTCAGTAAACTCCAGTGGCTCCCTATTCACTCCAGTATCAAATATAAAGTTACCTGGCTTTTAAAAGATATTGTTTTCTGTATGATAGGTGCTTCACATATATTATTTCATTTGATCTTCACAGTAATTCTGCAAAGTAGAAACTATTATCCCTATTTTAATGCCAAGGAAACTGAGACTTTACTTCCAATGAAATGTTAGAGTTCTTTGAAGGCAGGAATTCATTTCACCTTTCTTTATATTCTTATTGCTTTAATATAATGTTTGTTCATTTGACTTGATAGTTTTATAAAGCTTTATATATCAGTGTACTTGGAAGAGATTCTCTAGCCATTATTATCCACTTTTCCATTTCTTTTGCCTTTTGCTTTTCTAGCTTTCTGCTTCCTTGATGAAATAGATTTTTTTTAATTAATGGCTACAAAGCATGGAGCTAGATACAGACAAATTCACTGGGTGGTTTCTTGTCAAAGTATAGGTTATTTTTTGAAATGGGGTGGTACTGGTGGCTGAGGAATCTTTAGGGCTATGTTTTCATGGATGAATTTAGCAATCCACTTCTTGTCTATTATTGTAGTTACTTTTTTGTTTCAGTTATCACCAACTTTTTGTGACCTATTTGGAATTTTCCTGAGAAAGCTTTTGGAATAGTTTGTAATTTCTTTTACCAACTCATTTTATATATGAGGAAACTGAGACAAAAAGGGTTCAAAGACTTGCCTGGGGTCAAATAGCTAGTAATTGTCTGAGGTCAGATTTGAAGTCAATGGAGAGGAATCATCATGATTCCAAACCAGGTGTTATTTAACAGTTAGTTTCCTTTCATGTCTATAGACCCAAGAATTATTGATTATTAGATCACTGCTCATGCTCCAACAAGAGTTATGATAATTCTCAAATGAAAATGCTTGATCTTGTGCATTTTAGGTATATCTCCCCTGTTGCAGGCAAGACTTTCTAGAACATTTCAGCTGAGAGCTGAATTTATTGAAATTTTAACTGGCCTTCTTTGGTTAATAAGATGGATGCAAGTACTCACTCTCATTTAGGAACAACAGGAGTAGCCCATTTACATGGATTATTGGAATGACAAGACTGTTGCCTCCAATTCTGTTTCTGCTAAGTGTAATCCTCTTTACATTTGATCTGGAAAGATTGATGAAATAAGTAATAAGATGTACAGAAATGGCAGTGTACTTCATGCCTAAATGTTGTTCATTCCTTTCAGAAATGACCAACTCTTTGTTACCAATTTGGGGTTTTTCTGACAATGGTACTGGAGTGGTTTGCAATTTCCTTTTATAATTCATTTTCCAGAAAAGCAAACTGACAAAAAAAAAGGAGTTCAGGAACTTGCCCAAGGATCACACAGCTAGTATTTGCCTGAGTAGATTTGAAATCATGGAGATAATAAGTTTTCCTGATTCTAAGCTCTATTTACCAGTCAACTAGTTCTATTTACCAGTCAACTAGCTACCCTTCATGTTTATAGATCTTAGAATCATTGATTATTAGATGATTGTTTATGCTCCAAAAAGAGTTCTGACAATTCTTAGCCAAGAGTGTTCCATGTGGCTCATATTAAGTATTTCTCCATTCATACAGATAAGGTTTCTTTTTAAGACATTTCTTTGAGGGACGATTATTGGAATGCTATAACTGTTAACTCCAATTCTCTTTGCTAATAGGTTTAATTTGCTTTACCTTTGAGATTTCTGGGGGGGGGGGGGGGAGTGTTGAAAGAAGAGAAATGAGATACATAGAAATGGTAGTGAACTTCACATCTATTGGTTGATTATTCATTTTTAGTTACAACTCTTTGTGATCCTCTTTGAGTGTTCTTTGCAAAGATATAGAAATGGTCTATCATTTCCTTTCCCAATTCCTTTTATAGAATAGGAAACTAATAAAAAAGTTTTAGAATCTTGACCAGGATTACAGAGCTAGTAATTGCCTGAAGTTGGATTTGAAATCATAGAGAAGAAACTCCTGATTCCTTTCTGAGTGCTCTATTTACTAGCCACTTAGCTGCCCTTCTTGGCTATAAATTTTTTATCAGTTCTCATCTTTTGTTTAAAGTTGCAATGACCACTTTTTTTCATGGAGTTTTTTTTTTCCTGTTTTGAATCTACCAAGGATAAGACATTAAACAAAACTGTTGTATTGTACAGGAATGTTCCCACTCCATTGAGATTTTTCTGTATTAGACAGGAACAATTGAAGTATTTGAAAATTCTATGATCTAGTCTGTTCTAGGAAATTCAGTCACATATGTTTAAGAACTGGGGGGAAAAGTTGCAATTTCCAGAGTGCATTTGGCAGTGCACAGATAAACTAGGTGACAATTTCCATGGGAGAAAAACAACTTCTGTGAAAATGTAGGTTTGGTATTAACTGGTGCTTTGAAATTCTTCCATTTGTTATCATCTGTTTTCAGAATGCTCTCTTAAGTAGACCCTCATAAAAATTCATCAGGACATCTAATGTTTGTATGGCACTGACTTGTCTTGTTTCCTTTTATTGTGCTTAGAGCTTCAACATGTTTCAGTTGCTTATACCATATGATCATTTTTTTAGTTAGGGAATTCCACAAATTCATCTTTCCCTTCTTCTATAAGTTACCACTTTCTTAATTTTTCTGTTTCTTACTTGACTTTACTGAATATGCAACAAAGAACTGTACTACATAGGTCAAGTTTTCCCAAAGTCTTTTTACTGTTCCAAAGAATTCTTGAGTATGATTATTTCTGCTCCAATAAGGATTTTGACAATTCTCAGGCAAGAGTGTTCCATGTGGTACATTTTTGGGTATATCTCCATACATGCAGGTAAGGCTTCTTATAATTTTTTTCTTTGGAGGGGTCCAATGAAGGTTTTGCTGAGAGCTGAATTTATTGAAACTTTAACTGGCCTTTAATCAATAAGATGTATGTAAGTAGAAACAATAGGAGTAACCTGTTTATTTTGAGTATTGGAATGACACTATTTTTGTTTCTAATTCTCTTCCTGTTGGGTCTAACCCTTTCCACATTTGAGAGTTCTGGAAAAAGTGATGAGATGCACTTCATATTGATTATTGTTGTTCATCCATTTCAATCATGACCAACTTTTTTTGTGGCTAATTTGAGATTTTCATAGCAAAGATGCTGAAGTTGTTTTCAATTTCCTTATCCAATTCATTTCACAGGTGAGAAAACTGAGGCTGAAAGTATAAAATGACTTGCTCAGGGACACACAAACTACTAATTGCCTTAGGTCAGATTTAAACTCTTGAAAATGAGTTTTCCAGATTCCAAGCTCATGGTTTTATTTAATAGTCACCTAGCAGCCCTTTATTTTTATAGACCTAATAAGTTTTCATATTTAATTTAAAGTTGCATGGATTTTTCTTTCTACTTTAGTCTTTTTATTGCCTTGAATAGTTCTGGGACCCTCTATAAACAAGACTATGTTTTATGGTGGAGGAATGCACTTAGCCAATTGAGAACTTTGTAGTAGATCTTTGTAGTAATTACTAGACTTTGTAGTAATTAAAATATTTGAAAATTCATTTAACTTTCTGCTCTAGGAGACTCAGATAACATAGCTTCCCAAATTGATAACTAAGTTGTGATTTACGGGTTGATTTCAAACTCTACAGGCTGACTGGATGACATTTTTCATTAGAGAGAAATAGCTCCCTTTTTGAAGATGTGTTTGGTACTCATTGAATTTTTGAAGTTCTGTTCATATCATGAAAACTCAGCAGGAGGTCCAGTATTGGTTTGGAATTTATTTTTCTTATTTCTTCATATTGTGCCTAGAGTTACAATGTGATTCTGTTGCTTTTACTGTATGATGTTGTTTCCTTAAGTGGTCTTTTTTTTTTTTTTTGACAAATTCTTTTGAAGGAAGGAGGTCTCTGTCTTTATCAAAATCAAAATGCTCTCTGAAGGGCACTAACAATGGAGGACCCAGGTCAGCCATCCTTTCCAGTTTTTGTTGTACTTTTCTTGTCCCTCTGCTCCTATTGGTTGAGGCTGAGGACTTGGAATACTTGTTCTCCATTGCCACTTCCAAGTTTTTCTTCCACTACCATTATCCAATAATCTTTCCTCTTCTGAGGTTCATGCTTTGACTATCTACTACTCAATCAAAAACTGACAGCTGCTGTCTGTTGACCTCCAGGATAGTTCCTTTCCTTTCTCAATGAGTCCAGTGCATGGCTCACAATCTACCCCCCTCCATCCCTTATTAACTTCCCAGCCTAATATTAGGGAACTCTGACACTTTAATCACTCAGTTCTTCAATCTATTCACTTTCCTTAACCTATTCTCCAAAGATGGTCATATCCTTAATTTTGCCATCAATTACAAATGAACTACCACCACATTCAAGAATTCCAAAATCCCTGTATCTAACCATAATCTCTTGGTTTTTCACCTCTCCCTCTGTCTTTTTTTTTTTTTTACAAAATAAATTCATCTGCACCATGATTTCAAAAATCTTGACTTTTTGATTCTCCCCAAGTCATCTCCCCAACATTTGCCACTCTTATCTTATCCCCATCTTGACTCCTTGGTGAACCAACTCTATACTGCCCTTCTCTCTTGAATCCTTAAATCCCTTACAGTTTCTTCAATCATGCCCTGTGTCAGCCTCCTTAAGCTTGATTTACTTGCACTATCTGCTGTCTTTGCTCCCTGTGCAATGTAAATGAAGGTGAAGAAAAAATCTTATAACTTTTCTTATTGGTATTGCAGGTGTAATAATGTTCAGATCTGACACATCCTGACCCCATTTGTGGATTTTTTTTTTTTTTTTTGACAAAGATACTGGAGTGGTTTGCCATTTCCTTCTCCATCTCTTTTTTTTTTTTTTAACATATGAAGAATACAAGGCAAAAAGGATTACATAACTTGCCCAGGATCACAAAGTTAGTAAGTCTCTGAGGCCAGGTTTGAACTTAGGAAGATGAGTCTTTGTGACTCCAAGCCCACCACTCTATCCACTGTGTTACCTAGTTGCCCCTGCAAATGCAATTTCTATTGTTTGTTGTTCTGTCCTTTCAGTATTATCTGAATCTTCATGACCCCATTTGAAGTTTTCTTAGCAAAGATATTGGAACAGTTTGCTATTTTCTTTTCCAGTTCATTTTACAGATGAAGAAACTGAGGCAAAGAGTTAAATGATTTGCTCAGAGTCACACAACTAATAAGACTGGTTTGAATTTGTCTTCCTGATTCCAGACCTAGTGCTCTATCCCCTATGCCATTAGTTTCCCCAATTTTATCCACCATTAACTAAGGTGGATTCAATTTCACCTGGGTACTCACTACTAGGTAATCTTTTTATATCTTGCCTTATCATTCATTATCCCACTATCTCAACTGAAAATCCTGTTCCATATTTTACAGAAACAAATTGAAGTCATTCAACTCAAGCTTCCTCTTCTCTCCTTTCTTATCCATAACCCATATGCTTCTTGCTATTGTCTCCTCCTTTACACCTGACTAATGTAATGAGGTGAACTCCTTATTAAGCTAACCCCTTTGCTTGGCCAAGTGATTCCCATTCCATTCTGTCTTATCCAACAGATTGCCCCCAATATCTTCCTCCTCGCTCATTCTCTGCAATATCTCAGACCCTCGAATATGCTCATGTTTAAAAAAATCACTGATTCTTTCACTCCCCTCTCCTATTTCTTTTCTTCTGTGACTAAACTGCTCACAAAGGTCATGTACAATTAGTGCCTTTACTTTGTCCCTTCTTTAACCCCTTAAAGTATGACTTCTCACCGTATCATAATGAAATTGCTGTCTCTAGATGCCTTTGCC
Organism: Myrmecobius fasciatus; assembly: GCA_023553655.1. Classification (NCBI taxonomy): domain Eukaryota; kingdom Metazoa; phylum Chordata; class Mammalia; order Dasyuromorphia; family Myrmecobiidae; genus Myrmecobius; species Myrmecobius fasciatus. Next base: position 89,182 of record JAJPUD010005017.1, on the reverse strand, counting down.
AGATCCAGAAGCCTCCTTCTCAATTTTCATTCTCCTCAAACCTCTCTAATGCCTCTATTAATCACCCTGTACTCTTTCAGACTTCTGAGATAACACTTTCTCCTGGTTCTGCTTATCAGATCCTCTTCAATCTCTTTTGCTGAATTTTCATCCAGATCATTCTCTTTACAGATATCCCACAAAGTTCTGTCCTGAGTTCTCTTTTCTCCCTCTATATTACTTCAGTTGGTGATCTCATTAGCTTCCACGAACTTAATTCTGACAATTCTGTCCTGTTCTATCTAATCTCTTAATTGACCTCCAAACTTGAATTTCTGATACATTGAACTGGATAGTGAGTTAACTCAGCATCCAAACTGAACTCATTTTCTTTCTCTCTAAACATTTTCTGCCCTTTCCTTCTTTTCCCATTATTGTAGAGGACAACATTATCCTCCCTGGCCCTCATACTTACATTCTAGTTGTCTTTGACTCCTCACGGTTTCTTACTACCTGCACCACTCATATTTCCAACATGTTGTCAAAGTGCCAATTTTATCTTTGCAGCCTTTCTTCAATATGCTCCATTGTCTCCTCTGACACTGCTACTACTGTGGTGCAGGTCCTCAACACTACATGCCTAGACTATGGCAATAGCCATCTCAAGTCTCCCTCCACTTCAGTCTGTCCTCCATTTGGCCACTAAAATTATTTTTCCAAAGAGCAGATGCAATCATTTCATGCTTCTCCCAGTGCTCCCAATAAACTCCACTGGCTCCCTATTAACCCCAAGCATAAAATACAAAATTCTCTAATTAGCGTTCTAAGTACTTCTTATCTCCCCAGCTTCACATCTTATTCATGGCCATGAATTCTTCAATCTAGCAACAGTGGCCAGATGGCTATTCCATGAACAAGATACTGCACTTCTTAGTTGGGGTATTTCTGTTTCCCCATACTTGGAATCTTCTCCCTCCTCACCTCTTGTCTATTGGCTTCCCTAACTTCCTTTAAGTTTCAGCTAAAATCCCTTGTTCTACAGGAAATTTTTCCTAACCTCTCATAATCCCAATGTCTTGTCTATTTTAATTATTTCCATTTATTTATCTTGCATGTGACTGCTGGTTTTGTACATCTTCGCTAGTCTCCTCTTTTAGAATGTAAACTCCTTAAGGGCAGGGACTTTATTTTGCCTCTTTTTGTATCCCCAGAGCTTAGCACAGTGCTGGGCACAAAGTAGCTAATTAATAATTCTTCATTGATTTTTATCTATTATATTTATCATTTTCATATTATTCAACCAACTCTGCATTCTTTAATTTTGTTTTAAAAAATTACTTATTTACTTTTTTTTTTTTTTTTTTTTTTTTTTTTTTTTTTTGGCAATTGGGGTTAAGTTTTTTGCCCAGGGTCACACAGCTAGGAAATGTTAAGTGTCTGGGGCCAAATTTGAACTCAGCTCCTCCTGACTTCAGGGCTGGTGCTCTATCCACTGCACCATCTACCTGCATTCTTAATAAAAAACAAAATAATCTAACTTAGTTGTGTTTTATTTTTCTAGCAATGTTTGATATTTTGTTACTTTAAAATTTCATTCTATTCACACTAACCTACTTTAAAATTTCATTCTGTGCTTCCACACTGATACTCATTTTGACATACTGGTCTCTCTCCTTTGTCTCTTCCTGGTTCAGGCATTAAGATATTATTTCACAAAGCTTATATAACATTGATGAATTATTTATTCTTCAAATATTTGAATTCACTATAAATTCTTTACTCCCTTGCCCCTACCCACTTCTGAATTCATTTACAGTATGGAATATACAAGGGCATGCTTTTGGGTTCAAATCTGGTCTCAGGCACTTACTAGCTTTGTAATGCTGGACTTGCCTGGTACATTTAAGTTCCCTTAACCCTGTTTGCCTCAGTTTCTATCTCTAAAATGAACCAGAGAAGGAAACTGCAAACCACTCCAATGTCTTTGCTAAGAAAACTCCAAATGGGATCACGAAGTCAGACAAGACTGAAAAATGAGTTGAACATATTCAATTTCATTTTCTGAGAGTTGGTTACTTAATTTCCTTTCCTAAATTTTGTTCTGTTAATCTGAGTACCTAAAAATTTTGTAAATATTAGTTTAAAAATATTTTGTTGACACATAATTAGGCATATTTTGAAGACTTTTCCAATGCCACTTAACCTACTCTATATTCTCTAGTGACTATTATTTGTAGAATATACATACATATGCACATATATATTGTATAGTTGTTTAATATACTTGTCAATCTGACTTCAACTTATCATTTTAGCTTTCTTTTACATTGCTCTTTCTCCTGTATTCTGTGAAATACCCAACCCAGTCTTCTTTCAGTTGCGATGCGCAGACACTTTATCTCCCATTTTTTATACATTAGCACTGGTTGTCCCTCATGCCTGGAATTCAATCACTACCTTCACTTTGTGGCACCCTTCTCTTCCTTCAGGGTTGAGATTAAGCAGCAGAAGCTTTTCCAGATTTTTACAACTGATTGGTTCTCCCTCACAAATTACTCTCTTTTTAGACTAGAGTCTTAGTTTCAGTTTTTGCATTTTTATCCCCAGTTCTTAGTCATCATCATAGTACATGCTAAATACTTGTTAAAACTGTTAAATAGTTGCTACCATGGCTTGTATCATCCTAATTGTGGTTCCTTGATAATTTCATTTTTCCCCCCATTCGTTCTGTTTGCAATACTTTTTTTTTCCCCTTTCATTTAGTTTTAGATTTTGTGACATTCTTTCTTGAAGTTTCTAGTAGATTCCCCTTCCTTACCACTTTCACTTTGCCTTCAAGTTTGAAAAGGTGTTTTTTTTTTTTTTAAAAATTAAACTGAAATTGCATATTCTGGTTTTTTTGTTTAGTCATGGTTTTCAGGAAATTTGATGATTCTTAAAATTACCAAGACTTTTAAAAAAATAATGTTATTTCTGACTTTAACTACTTGACATTTTCTTCCATTTTCTCTATTTTTTGATTTTAACTTTTACTATCTTCTGGAATTACTGTTTTTGTTGCATTCTAATTTTCAAGGAGTCTGCTATTTGGATAATGTTTTCTACCTTCTCTTCTAGGGTCTCTTCTCTACAAATTTTAAAAATTTATATTTTCATTTTTAATTTTTTGCTTCATTTCTTCCAGGATTCTTGGAGTGAGTCCTTGGGGGAAGAAGTAATTTCTCATACTTTCAGGGTTCATTCTCTTTTGGGTTTACCTTGAGTGTTTCCATTTTTATTTCTTTTGTGTTTGATGTTTTCATTTACTCCTAACTCGTCACAGTTCCTGGTTTGGAAATTTGTTCAGGGTCAGGTTCTGCCCTATTTCTGCAGTTTTAGATGGGGTGTTGGTCCTGATCTGTTTCCTAGGTTTCCACTTTCCTCAGTGTGTCCAAACTAAGAGCACTGTCAGATTTCTTGTACTTCTGGATTATCATGGCTCAAAGCATTGTATTGTTCAGTGGTCAATACTCCAATCCCTAACATGCTTAGTCAGTGTTGCAAGTTTCTAATTCCCCTGGAGATTTATTGTCAGAATCATAGGTTTCTGTCTCTTCACTTTCCCTTCCTTAGCTCCTTTCCTAATATCCCAAGTGCTGTTGACTTCAGGTGCCCTTAGAATATTACTCATCAATATAGTCAAGTTTTTAGCCTGTTTTCCTATTATTGCACAGGCTTCTTTAGTGGGACCCCTCCCAATGTTCAGATTTAGTTTTTTTGTGCAGTCCTGGGATGAAGAAATGTTCCTCTTTAAATTTCTTGATCGTTATTTGATCTGGTCTCCTTTTTAGGACCTTTGCTTTAGTACCTGTGAAAAAGCCAAACTCTTCCTTGAAATTCTTATGTTTCTACTTTAGTACAAATTTTTTGAAGAAAAATATGGTAGTATTCTAAGCCACAAACAGATCCTATCATTTGCCCCAGGAATTCCATTGCTGAGATTCAATACTAGAAACATCCTAAAAGGAAAAAAAGGGCTTCTTCTATTCATAGCTATTCATAAGATTCAAAAGAAGTTCCATTCAATGACTAGAAAATAGTTGAAGTGACTTAAATGATTATAATTACATATCAGAAAACATACATTCAAATGATTTTATTATCTTATTAATTCAGGAATTTTCTCCAAGGATGCAGAACACAATTCATACTCTATTTGCTACAGTAAATAGGAGGCTTTTTTCATTTCTTCATGCTATTATAAAGGTAGGAATAAGTAGATGTCTATCCATCATCTTTTGTCTTTCTATATTACCAGCCTATCTTCTCTATCAATATTCCCCCTTCTTAAGAGTTATTGGTTCTGTTACAGCCTGCTCGCATCTACTATATATATATATATATATATTTTCTCATTACCTTATGGGTGCTATCCATCTTTAGTTTTCTCAGAGGCAATGGTGCTAACAATTTTTTTTTGTTATTGTTAGTTGGAAGTCTAAGTTAACAGAAATTTAGATGAAGGTGAAGATAATATGGATAAAGGAGAATACACTAAATGAGTTTTATTTTATTGGTTTGCTGTTAATGGTCAGTTTTACTTTATTGAAAATCCAAAGTTTCATAAAAGACTATCACATAACTTTTTAGATAATAATAAAGTTTGTCATAAAAATTTTAAATAATTTAAAGTTAAGCTATTAACAATACTCTCATCTAGAGTCAGAGAGAAAAGCTTATTTTAATCATAAATCTAGCTCCATACTGAAATAATGAAATAAACTTAGGTTACTTTAAAATAAACTCTTTATTTTGCTTTCTTCCCCTTGGTAAATTAGTTAGAACTACAGAACATTTCTCCTTCTGTCCTTCCTCCAGACAAAAATCAATACAAAATCATGTATAGATGTTGCTCTGAATTTCATTTGTTGTCACTAGTTTCTTCAGTATTTCTGTACCATGGGAAACATTCTGGAAAGAGAAGAAGTTAAGGATTAAATGTTTTTTTTTTTTTTTTTTGCTGAGGCATTTGGGGTTAAGTGACTTGCCCAGGGTCACACAGCTAGGGAATGTTAAGTGTCTGAGACCAGATTTGAAGTCAGGTCCTCCTGACTTCAGGGCTGGTGCTCTATCCACTGCGTCACCTAGCTGCCCAAATGACATAATTTTTAAAAGTTTGTTTTTAATACACATTGTTTTATGAATTATGTTGGGAAAGAAAAATCATAGCAAACAGGAAAAACCTTGGGAGAGAGAAAAAAATCAGAAAAAAGAAGTGAAGATAGCATGTTTTAATTTAAATTCAGTCTCCTTAGTTCTCTCTCTTTGGTTGCAGATGGCATTTTCTGTCGATCACTGCACCACTGAGAAGAACCAAGCCTCTCATAGTTGATCATCACACATTTTTGCTGTTATTGTGTACAATGTATTCCTGGTTCTGCTTGTTTCGCTCAGCATCAATTCATGTAAATCTTTCCAGGCCTTTCTACAATCAGCTTGTTCATCATTTTTTAAAGAACAAAAATATTCCATTACCTTTTTGTACCACAACTTGTTCAGCCATTCCGACTGATGGGCATCCACTCCTTTTCCAATTTTTTGCTATCACAAAAACATTTTTGTACATGTGGGCCCTTTTCCTTCTGTTATGATTTCCTTGGGATATAGATCCAATAATGGCACTATTGGGTAATAACAGTTTGATGGCCCTTTGGGCATATTTCCAGAGTGCTCTCCAGAATGCTTGGATCATTTCACAACTCCACCAACAATGCATTAGTGAATCAGTTTTCCCATAACCCCTCCAACATTTATCATTATCCTTTCCTAAATGACATCATAATTTGATCAACTTCCTTTTGTATAGCTTATTCCTTTGTTCCCATTCCTAGATTCCTTTCAAGATCTACTCACTGAATTTAATCATGCTCCTTTGAAAACATGTTCCAAAGCTAACAAACTTGCTTGAGTCAATCTTTTATCTTCTTGCATATAACTAAGTCTTGGCTCCCTCTCTTTCCAGTACTGTTTGCACTTTCACTCATATTTTCAACCCAATGTAGGCAAGCCAGAATACTCCTTGCTCCCTAGCTTTGTGATTTGTTCAGTCCATATTTATCACCAAGATTCTGATTTATCAATCAAGATTCTGATAGGTGTTTCTCATTGCCCTGAAGGAAACTCTTTCTTCATTTCAGTAGACCTGGCTTACAATCTGTCTCTCCTCCCCAATTCTTGTCTTCATAGTAGGGAAATCAATAAATATATCAATACTTCCTCAAAGACCCTTCCTCAAACACCCAGCTTTTTCCTATCAGCTCTTTCTTTGGAAGTGAGCTATTTTTCAGACTATCTTAGATCATTGCATTTCTGAGAACATCTAATCTTCATAATATTGCTGTTCCTTCTTGTACAATATTGCTGTTACTATAAGGAATAGTCTCTTCACTTCAACTTGTATCAGTTCATGTAAGTCTGTCCAGGTTTCTCTGAAATCACTTCCTTGTCATTTCTTAAAACACAGTAATATTCCACTGCAATCATATGTCACAACTTATTAAGCCATTCTCCAAATGATGGACATTCCCTCAATTTTCAATTCTTTGCCACCATTAAAAAAAATTCTATGAGTATTTTTGTATAAATAGGTTCTTCCTTGTCTCTCTAGGATGCAACCCTAGCAATGGCATTGTTGGATAAGATGATATGCACAGTTTTATAGCCATTTGAGCATAGTTCCCAATTGCTCTCCAGAATGACTGGATTAGTTCACAACTCTACCAGTAGGGACTAAACCAGTAGACAGGAAGAGACTGAAGATATGTGACAGAGTGGGAATGAGAGAAGGGACTAATCTGTTGGAAGAGACAAGATATAATGGGAATCACTTGACCAGAAAGAGGGGTTAGTCTTAGTAAGAAGTTAGTCTACCTCATCACATGAGACAGGGGTGAAGGAGATAGTAGCAGGAAGCACAGAAGTGACAGATGAGAAAGAGTTGGGAAGAAAGGGAGCTCAAGGTGAATGACCTCAAATTTTTTCCTGTAAAAGTAAGGCAAGATTCTCAATTAAGTGTGGGAGATAGGGAAGTCACAGGAAGTTTGAATAGGGTTGAAAAGGTTTGGAAGAACTACTGTGAAAAATGGGATAGTTAGCTGATAAGGCAAAATTGCCTAGCACCAGTGAAGGCCCAGTTAAGGCAGATTTTTTTTTTTTTTTTTTTTTGTGATAGCCAAAAATGGGAAATTAAGGAGATGGTAACAGATTAAAAAGGAAAAAAAAAAAAAAAAAAAAAAGGGATACTATTGTTCGAGAGCAAATGATGATATGGACAATTTCAAAGGAAATTGGGTAGACTTATGAACTGATGTATAGGGAAATGAAAAGAAGTAGAACAATCTATACAAGAATAATATTATAGAGAAAAACAAATTGGAAAGATTTTTAAAATGACTCATCAATGCAGTGGTAAACCAATAACACAAAAGAATGAAGATAGAAAACCTATACCATTCACTTTCTGAAAGTGACATGATGAACTTAAAATGAAAAATGAGATATTCATTTTTGACATGGTTAATGTGGAAATTTATTATCCTGTAGAAATACTGATGGATTTGTTTTCTTTTTAAAATCTGCTTAATGGGGGAGGTTTTTGAATAATTCTGAAAATTTTTATTGCTTCAAAACTAATCCCCCCAAATGTAAAAAGAATTAATAACAGGTCAAAATAAAAGAACATTTCTTTGAAAAGTTTCCAGAAAAGAATATTACTTAAGAAGTTGGAAGAAATAAATTGGGGAGGGGGAGATGAATGCTGACATGGAATAAAGAGAAATAGTGATTTAGATATTCCAGTTGTCAAGTATTTTAACATAATTAACAGGCCGAGGATTTCCTATCATCTAGGGGAGGGGTGGGGACTAGGGGGGGAAAATTTGTAACAGAAAGCTTTGTAAGGGTCAATGTTGAAGAATTACCCATACACATGTTTTGCAAATAAAAAGTTTTAATAAAAATAAATTCTTTAACACCCTGAAAAAAAATAAAAATAATAAAAATTTAAAAAGAAATGAGTGATTTGGGGGGAGGAAGTAGGTGGAACAATTGGAGTTAAATGACTTGCCCAGAATCACACAGTTAATATATATCTGAGGTTGGATTTGAACTCAGATTCTCCTGGCTCCAGGGATTACTCTGGTGTTCTATTCACTGCACATTACTTAGCTGCCCCCAAATTAGTAATTTAAATAAATTCAATTAGTAGTGTAGCAAGAGTAAGATGGGGACAAAATCGATGAGAAAAGGTTAGCACCAAAGTTGCATAAGTAAAAGTGATAGCACAAAATAATGACTTAAAAAAAGGGAATAAAAGAGATAATAGAAAAATGAAAAGGACTCACATGTGCAAAAAATGTTTGTAGTAACTTTTTGTAGTGGCAAGGAACTGGGAATTGAGTGGATGCCCATCAGATGGGGAATGACTGAATAAGTTATGATAAACGAAGATAATGGAATATTACTGTTCTATAAGAAATGATAAGCAGACCAATTTCAGAAAACCCTTTTAAAAAGACTTACGTAGAATTGATGCTGAATGATGTAAGCAGAACCAGGAGAACATTGTACATAGTAAAAGATTATGTAATGATCAATTGAAATGGACTTGGCTCTTCTCAGCAATGTGGTGATTCAAGGCAATTCCAGTAGATTTGGGCCAGAAAATGCCATCCATATGCAAAGAGAGAACTATAGAGAGTGAATGTGGATTGAAACAGTATTTTCACCTTCCCCTCCCCTTTCTCGTGGTTTGTTTCTCCGCCCTCTCCCCCTTTTGGTCTGATTTTTCTTGTACAACATGACAAATATGGGAATATGATTAAAAGGATTGCACATATTTAACCTATATCAGATTGCTTGCGATCTGGAAGAAAGGGGAGGAAAGGGATGGAGAGAAAAATTTAGAACATGAAGCTTTACAAAAATGTATGTTGAAAACTATCTTTACATGCATTTAGAGAAATTAGAAGAGTATTTTAAAAAAGGAAAAAAAGGAATGGGATCAAAAAAAAGGAACATAAATAATAAGAACCCAAATTTGATAACCATAACCTTAAATATATTAGCAAGACAAAAATATGGCAGATTGAGAAAATAAAATTTGTTATACACAGAAAATACATTAATTCACATCGTCAAAAATGTTAAATGTTAAAAAAAAAAAAGAAGCAATGAGACAGTATCATTATTATTTAGATGCTTTGCCATCTGGTAAATCTATGTCTATATGTCTAAAATGTTTATCAAATGGCAAAGCATCTAAATAAGGAAAAAAATTAACTGAATTATAGAAAAATACAAATAGTAGTTCAATAATTTTAGGCAATTTTAATGTTCCCATATAAATCTAAATCTCGCAGAAAGAACATTAGGGTTAGTGGTTGAATGTTGAATATGTTACCAGTGTTTTGGTGAACTGTCTTATTTTTCTTAGTTTTAGTTTCAAGGATGAGTCACTGGGAAGGAGAGAGGAGGAGAGCATATTTGCAAATAAATGAGATGTAAAAATCATAAAGCATCAACAAAACTTTACAAAATCAAAAAAGCAAGAGAGTAAAGCTCTACTGGATAGCTTACCCTTCAAATACTTAAAGAACACTGACAGAAGAATTGATTAAAAGGAAGAGAGGTAAATCTTTTTTATTCTAGCATCTAGTTAGATTACTATAGCAGGTAAAACAAAATAATTTGAAAAAAAGGAAGACAACAGTGATAAACTTCAGAAACAGTTATTTCTTCTTCAAAGAAATGTAACTTTTCCTAGTTTGATATAACCTAAGATTTCCTTATTATCTTATTCATTCAAATACTGGTTTAGTTGTTTTATTCCACTTTATGTATGCCCTTTTCATTTGAGACCATATAGTATATTAACTGTAGAATCATATACTTAGGAGCCAGAAGGAACCTAATTTACTAACCTACCCCACCATGTCCCCCCAGATGATGAAACTAAGGCTCAAAGGGGTTAAATGACTTGCCCAAAGTCACAGAGTTAAGGAAGTACCAAAGCTACAAAGCAAGGATTTGAACTAAGGCCCCTTGACTCCCAATTCTAGCACTCTTGACTGTACATGCTACTTTCTCATTTGCTTAGGCCCATGCACAATTGAATACTTTTTGATGAAGATATGATTGGTTGTATGCAGTATTGGCTACTGAGGCATTTTCTCAAAGTTCTGCCAGATATCCTTAGATCAATATACCTGAAGTCAATAATTGAACATTGTGGAATAAGTTCTTTTTAATACAAGTGAACTAGAAAGTGCACATCAGAGGAAAACGAAAGACAAAGAATACGTGTGGATTAACTGTTCATTTTATACATGCATATGTATATAAATTATGTTAACTGCTATTAAGAAAAAAAGATGCAAAAAATATGGAAATTATCTTTAACAAGGAAGTGACTTAGCTTGGTCTGCTTGTGTTTAATAGCAGAGAAAAAAATACATTTTAATCACATAAGTAAGCAAATGACTTACCTGAACTAATCCTTTCAAGCTTTTTGAACCAAGGATTGGTTTGAAAGCTTCAACTGTAACTAGGTCTAGTTTCATTATATCAGTGTAACACATGTAGAGTATCGCTGGAATTTTCCACACTTGACAGTAACTCAGAACTAAGAGCAAACAAGAAGAATGAAATTTAAAAATAAACCTTATAGATTTTAAAGGCAAATCAGTGAAATCTCAATTACTTTTGTGGTATACATTAGCTCAAATAATAAAGATAATTTCAGTTTCATTTAGAATATATATTTCCCCCCAGCATATTTATCTTCTTAAAATTTTAGTGGAAATAAATAATAAAATTAGGTTGCATTTCCTTGGTATTCATTGACTGATACTAGAGCTAATACAATGTTAAATGACAACAATAAGCTACTTTTTTATCCTCTGTAAGTCAATGGCAATTGTATGAGTAGATGACTTCTGAGACCTTTTTTTTTTTTTTTTAAAATAATTCAGTTAAAAGTCCAGGAGCAATTAACTACTCCAATTCCAGATTTAAATGACAGCTTCAGGGAATAAAAACATAGTGACCTTTACTACTGTAATATTTCACCAATACTTATAAAGTATTTTAGGGACAGGGAGGTGGCACAGTAGATAGTGATGGGCCTGAAGTCAAGGAAGATTTATCTTATATCTGGCCTCAGACATTTGCTAGCTGTCTGACTCTGGGCAAGTCATTTCACCCTGTTTGCCTCAGTTTCCTTATCTGTAAAATGAGATGGAGAAGGAAATGGCAAACCACTCCAGTGTCTTTGCCAAGAAAATCCAACAATGGGGTCATGAAAAGTTAGATATTATTGAAAATAACTAAACAACAAATAAGGCACTCTAAAATTAAAGCTAAAACCAAAATTAAAAAATTATATTTAAAAATTACTTGCAGCAGGAAGATCATGTACGATATTTGGCTGTTCTAAGAGTGTACAGCAGGCAGCATCTTGGAAAGTCTGTGTTTTTAGGGCTTTCAGGAAGGGAGAAGGCAGATTGCCACTGGATTCTGGAGTTTTATAGTCAGTCACATGACGAGATGTAAGAATAGTTATCTGTAAATTTCTATTTGGGGAAGAACCAAAAACCTGGTATAGGAAATAAGAAAATAAGCAAGTTGAAACAACCGATTTCAACAGATGATTAAATTTCTAACAATCTTTGACACTTATATGTCTATTTGCAAATTATGATTACTAATTTCCTTATTCTATCACAGTCTTACAAAAAACCCAAAAATCCAATTAACAAAAAAAAAAAAAGTGAGATCTCAATTAGAAAATTCAATATTCCTGTGTAATTCTCTCTACTATCTTGCATTGTGTAAAAAATCTAATTACTTTAAAATTATTGGTCTTATCTTAATAATGAAAGATCACAAACTCTTTAAGGCCAAAGGCCATGGCCTATATTTCTTAGTCTTAGCACAATACTAAGCAAACAATGATGGGGAAAAAAATCTATTTTTTTCCTATAATTTTCTATAATAATGTAACATATAATAATTATATAACAATATAATTTTATATACTAATATAATTCTATAACTTTACCTTTTCAAGCCACTGATATTGTTGATCTTCAGCAACATAGCAACTGCACTGACACAGGAAAACCTAAACAAATTTGAAATGCTTTAATTTAAGCCACTTATTTTTATACCACAGGATCTTATGAACATATAACTAGCATCAAAAACATTGGACAAACATATATACACTTTTTCTATTTATTCGCAAGTATGTTGCTGGGACTGTTTATTTTGTTTTTGTCTTAAATGAAAATAAGGAAACAAGAAAAAAAAAAATCAACCGAAGAGTACATTTTAAATTCCAAATCATGACTGATATCAGAATAATATGCAGTTTTCAGCTGATACAGCATCTAAAATAAACTAATGATGCCCACTGAGGATGGCTTCATTTTAGAAAACAAAGTTCTAGATATACTTATGCATAAAATGCCATGCACACTGAAGCAATCTTATCTCTCAAAAAAGGAGAGTAGTTGACCGTTCTATTTCTTATATTGCCATTTCTTGTTTATCAGTGCTAATGGAGAAATAAAATCTGTAATATACCTGAACAGCTAACTTCAGTTAGTAGGGGATAAAAAATTGCTATATTTGGAGTCAGATTTAGATCCCCACTTTGCCACTGGGTAAACCTGGCAAGTCACATCACTTGTCTGGACCAGATTATCTTTACATCCCCTGCAGGTTTAGATTTATGATTCTATGATTAAGTTCATTTTCAAAATGGTCTCAGACACTGTGTAATCCTAGATAAGTCACTTAACTTCTGCTGTAGTTTCCTCATTGGTAAGATGGGAATAATAGCACGACCTTACCAGGTTGTTGTGAAGGTCAAATGATATAATAAATGTGAAATGCTTAGCATAATGACTGGCACACAGAAAGCATTATATAAATCACCAACAGCATCAAAAATTTACAAGAAATATTAATTAACAACAAGTAATTCAGCTGTCACAGGATTCACAGGACCCTAGCCTTGATTCCCCTTAAGATCCAATAATTAAATGACCCCAACTAGGCCTCGGAAAGAAAAACAAAAAGCAGCTTGAAATTAGATGATTAATCAAACGGATTTGGAATCTCATAGACTTGGGATTTATGACAATGATAAGGATAGGAACTCACTAATGGCTGTCCATCCCACAAGACAGTTGTCCATGTCTTGCCCTATGTTCACCATAGGGAACCTATTCAAGATCTGGAGATCATCTTCACTTTTTTCCTTATTTTGAGACAGCAGCAACACAACATTTTGGCTGTCTACCCATCATTCCGTTAATCCATAACCAGTCTATTTTCTCTATCATATAATTTCCTTTTCTCCCCCTTTTTTGCTGAGACAATTGGGGTAAATGACTTGTTCAGAGTCACACAGCTAGTCATTGTTAAGTGTCTGAGGCCAGATTTGAACTCAGGTCCTCCTGACTTCGGGTCTATGCTCCATTGAGCCATTTAACTGCTCTTATATAACTTCTTTAACATCTTATACTCTTCTTGTTCTTAGAAGTTTCTCATTGGTTATATGTTATAACCTATTCAAACCCTCCAAGCACCTTTGTTCTCCATGTGACACTTATTTTATTTGGAAATCTATTCTTCCTATCTTACCTCATTGAATATTGGTATGGTGTCTTAAGAAATGAGCCTTTGCTTTCACAGGAAGCTAAGAGTAATGCTGCAATATCCAAAAGGTAATCCAATATGATTCTTTGAATTATTACATAATCTCTTCCAGGAGACTTTGTAATGTTCTGGGATTTGAAACAATTAGCACAATGTTATCTATATCTGATATAACTGGAGGACTTTACTATCCACAAAGATTCTCACTTCAACTTGAACTCTATACTAGATCTCTTCTATGGCAATGAACATCGATGTCAAAAATACACCTTTTTGCTTTCTATTGTGCCTGATATTTAAGACCAAAAGTTCAGTGAATAAGGTTATTTCTGTTGTTACAATTTTCAAGGAATCTTGAATGATTCTGATGTATGTGTCTGGATGAGAGGCATTCATAATCCTGAGCTGCTTGATTAAAAAATAAAACAAACAGAATACTTTATCTATAATAAACTAGAATCTTGGGATGTACATATACACATTCAGAAATCAAACATATGTGGGATTAGATATGGGACTATTCTAAATTACTTAATCTCTTTGAAATTCAGTTTCCTTATTGATTATAAAACAAAAAATATGAAATCAGATAATTTGTACAATTTCTTACACAAATGCAGTCTATGCTTATTGAATTACACTTAAATTTTCATTTCAAGCAATATCTCACTTACTGTGGGATCTGACTTTAGACAGTAGAACACACAAAAAGCATCTTTTGGAGAAAGATTTGTTGTATCTCTTGTTCTGCACCACTCATTCCATAGCTTAGTACATCCAATTTCTTCCCAGGTTCCTGAATTCATAACAAATGAAGACAAAAATGCTAGGAAGAAAAAGTAAACACACATTACTACTTTTTTGTATTATACTACACTTCAAAAGTGATTTAAAAAAACTATTTAGTATAAAATAAAACATGAAAAACAAGATAAAACATTAGAAACAGCAAAGAACTTGGAGTCCAGAGATCTAGTATGTTACAGTTCAGTTCAGTCTTTTCTAAAAGGCTTCATGTCCCCATTTGAAAAATTGTTAAACAAGTGAGAGAAGATGATTCCTAATAATCCTTTCGGTTCTAATATTTAACAATTTCTAGTTGATTATGTAGACTAAGTTAGACATTGTCTCAAAACCTTTTCTACAATAGAAGAAAATAGTTCTAAGCTCTCAATACAAGGCAATTAACAACAATAAAACTTCCTTCACTGGAAAGTATATATAGGTACTCAGGCATCTATACAGTTTTTGCAATTTAATGATTTCTTTGTTAACAGATCAGTTAACAATTAACAAAACAGATCTAACATGGCTGTGCAATGTATCTAGGGGATGAAAATATGTACAAATTACCATGTTGAACCCAATTTTTAATGTATAATTTAGAGAATCAAACTTGTATAAACCTTTGGAGTGAAGCAACTTCAAATGGGATAGAAAGTTGTTGGAGACAAGGTCCCTAAATGCAGTCTTTGCTCCACTGTAAGGAACCCAGTGCCATCCCAGGCAACCTGTTCCATTTTTGTATAGGTTTAATTATTAGGACGAAGAGACCTACGGGAGAATTTGGGGAGAAACTATGGACCCAAGTACTTCCATTTTATCAAAATGGTGACTGTCATTCCAGGTATAATGAACTTTCTATTATGCTACATTGTCTTAATTAGAGAATGCCAAAATTTAAAAGGTACTCAAACTGCAGGTATTCCAAAGGACAATGGAAAAACACATGATGGACTTAAGCCATACATTAGCAAATATGAACTATGTGAGCAAAGTGAAAGAGGAAATGGAAAAAAAAATGAGTCAGTTGTATTATCCAGGATGAGATACAATAGTTGGACATTATTATCCAACAAGTTAGAAGTTATTGACAGAACACTGCTTCAGCTGTGGTATTCATGCCTCATCTATTACTGGACATTTATGAATGAAGGAGAAATGATGAATGACAACACTCATTTTCAAATACAAAACCACAAAAAATTAAATTCTTCCCAGTTTCCCTTTATAGAAAGTTCAAAATCCTAGCTCTCTCTTCATTTGCTCCAAGCTATTTTGCTTGGTTTTGATTGTAACATCATCTTCACCAGTTTCTTTTTCTGGGTACCCTCTGTCCCCCCTCTCTTTTCCGTTTTCTTTTATGTACCATCTTTTCCTATTAGATTATAAGCTCCTTAAGAACAAAGATTGTCTGTCTTTTTTCTTATCCTCAGCACTTAACACAGTACCAGGCGTTCAGTAAATTTAGGGGGATATGTGAGCTTGAAAGGAAAAAATTATCTTTATTTTCAACCAACCTCTAGTTAAAATTTAACATTTCTTTTAATTATTTAACCAAGAAAAGCTTATTTCACCAGACTATCAAAGGGATCCATGACAAAAAAAGCTTAAGAAATCCTGGCCTAATAGATACAAGTATAGCTAATGAGAAATACAAGGAAGGCCTGTAGTGTGTAGGGAGTGAATCCTTCTTAAAAGATTAATGGAAAAGACAAAGATGCAAAGTACATATAATGAGAAAATAATGGAATATGTAATAACAGTAAAAGAAGTTATATGCATGAGATGGAGAATCCATATAAGCATATAAATTTTTTAAAGCTTATAATGGATATATAGTAATCTTATACAAAACATACACACATTTAGGTACAAACTTTTTAATTTTCAAAACATTCATTTTGTTGCACTTCCACTTACCTACTGCATTATGTCCTATGGCTATTATAAACTTCGAACATGGATACTGCTCTAGCAAGGGGATTTCCAAAGATACTTTTGTCTGTGTCTGAAGGACTTCTACTTCTCTGTTAATAAGAAAGAAGTGATACTAATACAGCATTATCATTTTCATCAAATAATAAGCTTATAATAAGTAACATTATATAGCATTTTCACAAAGGGTTTTTCTCGAAACATGCTGGGGAAGTAGGCACAATAATTAAAATTTCCCCATAATACACACAGATCGAAGCTCTGGAAGCTACATCCCTTGCTCACAAGTACAAAGCTGGTCAAGTATTTATTTGGGACAAGATTTAAGCTGTATATACTTTAACCCTATGCACTTTACAATGCAACTAAAAAATAACCAGAAAAAAACAAAAACAAAGTTTTAAACACATCAATTGAACAACAAAAAAGCAAAATCTAAAAATAAAAAGGAGAGATAAAGAAAATCAAAAAAATTTTAAAAACAACAATAAAGTAATAAATTAAAGTAAGAGCTTTGGGGAAAGGGGCAAGGGAGCAATAAATAAACCACTAGCTAATCTGATTTTTTTTTTTTTTTTTTTTTTTTTTGCTGAGGCAATTGGGAGTAAGTGACTTGCCCAGGGTCACACAGCTAGGAAGTGTTAAGTGTCTGGGGTCGAATTGGAACTCAGGCCCTCCTGATTTCAGGGCTGGTGCTCTATCCACCGTACCACCTAGCTGCCCCTGATTTTTTTTTTTTTTTTTGGTTTAAGTAAATAAACCAATTTATCAGCATCAAAAATCAAAAAGGTAAATTAAAACCAATAACACAGAAATAAATGACTATATATCAATAAAATTGACAATCTAAATTAAATAGATGAATATTTACAAAAACACATATTTCCCAGATTCACAAAAGAGGAAACACATTATTAATGTTTAATTAATAAAGAAGATAAGAAGTCTTTCCAGTAAGTTCAAAGATGAAGCAAGGGGGGCAGCTAGATGGGGCAGTGGATATAATACCAGCCCTGAAGTCAGGAGGGCCTAAGTTCAAATCTCAGACACTTAACACTTCCTAGCTATGTGATCCTGGACAAGTCACTTAACTCCAATTGTCTGAGGCAAGGGGGGGTGGGGGGGAGAGAAAGAGAAGATGAAGCAAGGATGCCCATTATCCCACCAATATTCAATAAAGTACAAGAAATGCCAGCCTTAGAGATAAGATTAAAAAAATAGAAGAAAAAAGTACTTTTTATAAATCCTATGATGGTTTATATAGAAAAATTCATTAGTTCACTAAAAAAAACACAGAAATCATCAGCATTTCTATACATTTGACCAACAAAATGTAGCAGGGAAGATAAAGTAAAATTCCACTTAAAATAACTGTAGACAGTATAAAGAATTTGGGAGTCTACCTGTTAAGACACACAGAGCAATGATATAAACACAAATAAATTATTTTACTTATTCAATGTTATACCAATCAAATTACCGAAAAACTACTATATAGGGTGAGGGGGGAAAATCATCTTGAGGAATTTTTTAAAAGGTCAAGAATATCAATCAAATCAATGGGGGAAAAAGAAGAAAAAAAGACTTAGGAATACCATATCTCAAACAAAGATGTAATTTTCAAAACAATTTGGTACTGAGCAAGAAACAGATTGATCAGTGGAACAGATTAGGTACACAATATACAAAAGCAAATGAACACAAAAATTACTATTGGACAAGACCTGAAATGTCAACTACTGGGGCATGACTTCATTATTTGACAAAAATAATGATGGGATAACCAGAAAATAACCTGGGAGAAAATAGTCATAAATACACATGTCACACCACATAACAAGATAAGTTGAAAACTGGTATATGATTAATACGTAAGATAAAGGGTGACATAAGGTACTTTTTGGAAGAAGAATGGAAAACTATCAAGTATCAGATAAAAATTTTTCCACTTCGATAATAATTAGAAAAGTACAAATAAAAATACCTAAAAAGAACCACCTCACATTCATCAAACTGTTTCGGTGACTAAAAAATGGAAAACAACAAATGTTAGTATGGGAAAACAAGTACACTGGGAGAGCTGTGAACTAACTATTCTGGAAAACAATTTGGAACTATGACCAAAAGATTATTCTACCAGGGCTATTCTATAAAGAGATTAAAGAGGAAATACATACAAAATTATTTATAGCAGCTTTTTGTATGGTCAAATAAATGGAAACTGATGAAATCAATCAGCAATCAATTAGGGAATGGCTGAACAAGCTATGGCACATGAATGTGATGGAATAGTTTAGTGCTATAAGAAATGATGAAGGGGATGGTTTCAGACTTACACAAAGTGAAGTGAACAAAACCAGTAGCATATTGTAAATAGTAACAATATTGAAAAAAAAAAGTTTTTGTCCTTTAACAAAATAAATTTTAAAAATCAGTTTTAAAAAAGTCAATGAAGAAATGATTTCAGAGAATTTTACAGAATGCAAAGTGAGAAGAACATTACATACAAAGAAGAGTATCATAAAAATTTTTTTTCTTTAAAGATTTAAAAACTCTGATCATGGCTATGTCAAATATGACTCCAGAGAACATATGATGAAGCATGTTAACTACTACTTCATAACAGAAAAGTGATGGACTTAAGGTATAGCAACATTAATTTTTGAAAATAGTCACTGAAGATTTGTTTCTTAAGTTATGATTACTTGTAATAGGGCTTTTTGCTTTCTTTTTCCCTTTCTTTGAATTAATTAATGATGGGAGGAACGTAGATAAAAGGAACAAGAAAAAAGAGGCCATGAGGGGAAATAATGTACAGAATAAGAAAGGTGTTCAAAAGGAAGCACAGACAAGCATGACAGTTTTGAAAGAAACAGATAAAATTTATAAAATCCTTTTAAAAAATCCCAAGCAAATGGAGATTAATGATTTCATATAATCTTCTTTTTGTGTTCTGCCATGGTATGGAAGACAGCTAGATTGCACAGTGGATAAAGTGTCAGGCTGAGTTCAAATCTGGCTACAGATATTCATTAGCTGTATGACTCTGGTCAAGACACTAAACACTATTTGCCTCAGTTTCCTCATCCATAAAATAAGATGGAGAAGGAAAAAGCAAACCACTCCAAGATCTTTGACAAGAAAACTCTAAATGAGTTGGACAAAAAGGAAGAAAAAAAAGAGAAAAATCTGGGACACAATTTTGCAAAAGTGAATGCTGAAAATTATCTTTGCATATATTTGGAAAAATAAAATACTATTAAAATTTTTTTTTTAAAATTAGATCACATATCTCTAAAAACAGAAAACATACATATTTCTCAGCTCTGCACATTTTTAATAAAGCTAAAAGCAAATGCAGAAAAGGAAAAATATAAAACACATCCTTTATTGACTGTAATGCATTACAAATTATATTCAATAAAAGCCCATTGAAGGATTCCTCTGATAAAAATATAGTCTTGACATACAAAGCAAGAATCAAACCAGAGAAAGAAAATTATATACACAGATCTTTTCTTATTATGATAAACATTAACTATGTAAAATCAAAATCCAGCATCTTATTTAACATAGACAAGCTGGAGGCCTTTCAAGTAACATGAAATAAAATAATAATGTCCAGTGTCAACACTGTTATTGGCAATATTGCTAGAATGCTAACTTTAATGATAAGATAAACAAAAAAAACCAAGAGAGACAAAAAGGATTGTTTTCAGATGATAACGATTTAGGGTAGTGGGATCAAACACAAAAAAGCAGATGGGACAGGCTATAGGCTGACTTATAAAAACAAATTAATATTACTGTATTGTATTGTGTTTTATTTATTTTGTTAAACATTTCTTAACTACAATTTAATTTGGTTTAGGGATGCAAATGAATTTGACACTTCTAGCTTAGAGCACTTTAAAATCAATTTGCTTGAACTAATAACCAGCAAAGTTACAGGTTACAAAATAACTACATGTAAATCATCATTTCTGCAAATTATTATCAAAATCCAATGGAAAAATAACTGTAGAATGTTTAAAGTATTAGGGAATCTACTGAACAACCATCAAAATTATCTAAACACAACTATATAAATAAAACCACAGGACACTGTTTTTAGAGAAAACTGGAGAACTATTGTTCATGGCAAGCCAATATAAGCAACAATATTAACTAGTTTTATTTATCCAGTGTCATTCCAGTTGCATTCTCTGACCTCTCTCCTCTTCCCTCTTGTCTCCAATATATTTCATTACTATTTCACAAATAACATCTTCAGTAAAGGCTGATTTGCAATTCCTTCAAGTGTGTTATGATTCACAGCTGTGGGGACTTTTGGAGAATCGACCTGCCCCTTCACACTTAGGCAGTCTCAAAACAAAGTTACTGTTCCCTTTAATCAAAATTTATTGTAAATGTTCCTTTATTCAAGATGATCTGTAATACAATTTTACATATTTAAATATCTGAAAATATCTTTTTTATGCAGATAGATAATGACAAAAAAAGATATCAATCCATAAGCATATGATTTGAATTGAACATTATGTACTGCTTAAAAGCATTTTAAAACTCTATTACATTCTTCTCTTGCTATATAGCTTTTAGCATGTCATTACAATACAGATTAATCATTTCTAATTGAAGGTCAATTTCATAGTTAAATGGGTTTTGAAATACGGAAATTTCTTTTGTACTTGAATCAAGGACCAAAACATCCCTCTAGTACTACAACTTGAACTCAGAAAATTTGTCTGTTGCAAATTTGTGGGGGAATGGAAAAAAAAATCTGTTTTCTGTTTTAAATTTTGACAATAAAATTGACATTTGGTACTAGAGATGCCATTCTGTTAGTGATAATCCGGAACTATGGCATATATGTTGACATTGGTGATGAAATCTAGGGACAAATAGCTTTCCACTGATACCTTGGTTTGAAATGATTTAAGATGTGAGAGATTTCAGGATTGCCTCAATTATATCAATGACTTATGCCTAGAAGGGTGGGGGGGCCAGGAGATGGAGGAGAATCCATGCTTGTCCTACATGGACAAAAGAGAGCTGTAGAACAGATGTCAAAACAGTCAGTCAAAAGATACAATCAGGATACAAGAGTGTCATAATATTGGAAAGGAGAAAGTGTCAAGTTATAAAAGGCTTTAAAAGCCAAATATTTATATTAGATCTTCGAGGTAATAAGGAGTCAAAGTTTCCTTCTACTTGTATATCCTCAAGGCAGTGTCCCTCCAGCAAAGACATAAATGAGACGATTTGCAGATGAGGCAGTGGTAAAGGTCATAAACTGTGACAAAGGAAACTCGTTTCATCTTGCCCTGGTACTCAAATAGAGTAAGGAATTCGTGATACTAGCTATTGGTGTTATTAGTTATCTATAAGGATGGCAAAGTGAACTGCACAGAAAAAAGCAGGGAGTCTCAATGTACTAAGTAGTACCTATAACCACCTTTTTTCTGTAATAAAATGCTTTAAGTTCATGATTTGCTAACTTAGCTGTGGAGAAGAGTTAAAAACAGTTCTTAACTTGCAGTCTGAAAAATGATTCTTTTAAAAAATTATAATAGCTTTTTATTTTTCAAATATATGCAAAGGTAAAGTTTTCAATATTCACTATTGTAAAACTTTGTGTTCCAAATGTTTCCTTCCCTTCCCCCTCCCTTAGACAGCAATACAAGTTAAACATGTGCAATTCTTCTAAACATATTTCCACATTTCTCATACTACACAAAAAAAAAAAACAGATCAAAAAGGAAAAAAATCGAGAAAGAAAAAAACAAGCAAACCATTACAACAAAAAAGGATGAAAATACTATATTGTGATCCATATTTGGTCCCCATAGATGGCTCTCTCCATCACAAGTTTATTGAAATTGCCCTGAATCACCTCACTGTTGAAAAGAACGAAGTCCAAAAAGTTGATTATCACATAATTTTGTTGCTGTGTACAATGTTCCATTGGTGATACTCACTTCACTTATCATCAGTTCATTTAAGTCTTTCTGAAATCAGCCTACTCATTATTTCTCATTAACAAAAAATTACTCCATTTCCTTCATATTCCATAACTTATTCAGCCATTCCCGAAATGATGGATATTCAGTTTCCAGTTTCTTGCCACTACAAAAAGGGCTGCTACAAACTTTTTTTTTTTTGCACATATGGGTCCCTTTCCCATTTTTATGATCTCTCTACGATGCAGACCAGTAGAGACACTGCTGGATCAAATGGTATGCAGTTTGATAGCCCTTTGGGTATAGTTCCAAATTGTTCTCCAGAATGGTTCCAGAATGGTTAGATCAGTCTGTGAAATAATTCTTAAAAATATTTTTTAATCTATTTCTTTTATGATTCTAGGTATTATTTCCATCCATTTACAAACAGTATTTTGAGCAGGAGTTCATAAACTTCCCCAGACTGCCAGTGACCTATAATGCAACAATGTTTAAAAATCTCGGGCTTAAAAGGTTGGGAGGAGGGAGGGAAAAGAGTCAAATTCAGATGTGCCTGGAAGCCTACAAGAAAGAAAGGAACTTAGATGTGATTCAGTCTGGAATTGCTCTGGATCACAGGACTTCCTGCTTTTATTCTCTCCCTTTCAATAAACCCATAGTCATATGATCATATCACTCCTTTGCTCAAAAAATCTCCAATAACTTCCCATTGACTACCAAGACCAAATCTAATTTAACTGATCCCTAATTCAAATTCAATTCAGGCTGAAATTCTCCCCTTACAAACTTCACCAAATACTTTGTTCTTTACCTAACACATCCAAGATAATAAGTGTAAAAAGCACTTAGCACAGTGTCTGGAATACAGTAGTTGCTATAAAAATGCATGTTCCTTTCCCCTATTATGGATATCCAAATTTATGACATCCTATTATTAGTCTGTAAATTGAGAACAAAGGCCCTTATATCTTATGAAATTTTGAGTATGCTCTAACCATAGTATGTTGTTCTTCACTCAGTAAGTGCTTAATGTTTGTGGCATTGTTAAAATTTAATAAGCCAAATTTAACAGTAATCCTCTAGCTTTAATGAAAATATCTCTATAAGTTCTGATAATTTCCTTTCTTAAAATTTTTTTTTATACTAAGATTAAAAACTGTCATACAACATATATTCGATTTGCCAATATTTTGACATAATTAACATGTAGTGGATATCCTGCCATCTAGGGGAGGGGTGGGGAGTTGGGGGGAAAAATTTGTAACGGAAAGCTATGTAAGGGTTATTGTTGAAGAATTACCCACACATATGTTATGCAAATAAAATAAAAAATAAAAAAAATAAAAAAAATAAAAATAAAAAAAAAAAACTGTCATACAGCGGTCAAGAACTCTTAAGAAACAGTGAACTTGTATATGTAACAAAGTAGTAACAAAATTCTTTTATTTGTGGACTCATGCACTTTTCTTTTCAACATTTAAAAATGTTTCATCAATAATCTTTATTGAACATATTTATCATCACTCAATAATCTTTTTTAATTTCCCTCCTCATACTATGAACATATCCCTAGGTTTGTCAATATCCTTACTAAATGTGGCATCAAACCTGGTCTCACAGTGCAGTATCACTATTAACATCTCGTTATGGGCACCATAATTCTATTAACATAGATTATTCTATAGTTAATTGGCCCTGGATAAGAGTGATGAAACTGAAGTCAATTAGAACAGAATTCAAATCCACCCTCAAACACTTAGTTGTAAGATATTGGGAAATTCACTTAGTTCTCTCATCTGTAAAATAGTGACACTAACCTTCCCATAGCTTGGGAGAGGATAAAATGGGTTATTTGTAAAGGTGTTTGCAGACCTTAAGGACTGAAGGGGGGGTGGGGGGGAAAAGAATGTCTTGAAGAATCTTTTTTTATCCTTAAGGTAAAGAATAGAGAGTTAGGGTGAAAAAAAAATTTTTTTTTCACAGTGGCGCTTTAATAAAACTTTTACAACTTAAGGGCCTGGCTCTTCTGGGGTTAAAGCAATATATAAATAAAATACTTGACTCACCCTGACCCCTTGGAATATGCATAGCGCACGAACATTATCCACGGGGTTTTTTGGCAAAGATTCTAGCCATTTTTCTTTTTGCCATTTTCTTCTCCAGTGGAAGTTAAGTGACTTTCCTAAGGTTACGCAGCCAGTCGATGATAGGTCAAATTTGAATTCCCGTTTTCCTGACTCCAGGCTCAGCGCACAATCCACTGAGTCACCTGCCGCCCCTAAATTACTTTCACTTTGCGGGCTTAAATCAGAAATCTTCAGGAGCAAAAACAATTAAGCACAAAAAGCAGAGAGTTTTTGCAAGTGAACTAATGCTTAAACGTGGTCCTGGCATGAATGACTGACCACCACAAACACACGCACGCACAGGTAACACGTGTATACACCAGCGCATTCACACACATGCGCGAGCAGCTTTGCCTTCGGGTCTCTATTTGTCTTCAGGATCCAAAGACACTTTCAACCTAAAGAGTTCTTAGTTAAAGTGGAACACCTGTCCCCCCAGTTCTCTGGCAGGCCGGCACGGGGGGGGGGGGGGGAGAGAAGAGAAGGGGAAGGAGAAAGGCGAGGCAAGAAAGCATCCCCACCTGGGCGCAAAGCCGGGAAAAACGCCGACAATGACTCGTCTCGCTCTCCCGGTAGGCACAGGGGCCAGCTCTGGAAGCCGAGGGCAGACTCTCGGGGAATGAAGGTGGGCTTACCTCTTCCTCTCTAGCTCTCGCCGCACTTCTTTGTCCTCGAGGTTATCCCGCGCCCAGGGCTCCTCCTCCTCCTCCTCTTCCTCCTCAGTCACTGCTCGGGAGCGCACCTTCACTACTTCCCCAAAGAAGGTAGCCGCCATCTCGACAGCAGGACTCCGTGCCCCGGCTTCCAGCAGGCCTTGCACCCCGCCTCCTTAAGCAAAAAAGCTCAAACCACTCCCCGCTCTGCGGGGGTAAAAAGCGGGTTCTAACTTTAGCATCACCAAAACTCCTCCCCCAGTTACGCCTAGAGACTCCGGAGCTAGAGAAGGGGAAGCGTTCCTTCGAAGGGCGGGGCCATAGCGTGAACTACGCAGACGCAAGAAGGAGTCCCTCCCTATCATCCCGGAAGAACTTTTCCTCGGCCCGCCTGCTGTAACCCTCTTTCCAGCTCTTTTGGGAATGGAGGACAACTTCGGCACTTAGCTATGACGTTATTGCATCTAGGCGGACTAACCAGCGTGCCTTCCCAGCCTGAAGAAACAAATAGCAGTGTCCCATTAAATGTGTTCCAGAATATTGTTGAATTGGCATATACTACCTTCAAGGGTGATGCTCTCCTTCCCCCAACACATTTGTAGTCTTCTAGGCAACTAAATCGGTATTTCTTTTTAAAATTTAAAAAATTTAATATTTTATATTGTACTGAACTATGTGTAAAAATAATTTCAAACTTTTTTCTTTCAAATTCTGAGTTCCAAATTCCCTTTCTACTCCTTTTTTTCTCTCTACCTGCCAAATTTCCTTTCTTATTGAGAAGTGCAGTTTAACCTAGATCACACATATGCAATCTTGCAAAACATATTTCCATGTTAATCATGTTGTGAAAGAAATCACAAACATAAAGAAGATCTGTATTCAGTCTCCTTCGGTTCTTCAGAATTGGATAGCATTTTTCATCATAAGTCCTTCGGAATTGTCTTGGATCTTTGTATTTCTGAGAATGGCTAAGTCATTTACGATTGATAATTGTACAATATTGCTGTTGCTGTATACAATGTTCTCCTTCTTTTGCCCATTTCACTTTACATCAGTTCATCAGTTGCATTAGTTGCATTTTTTTTTTCTGACAGCATCCGGCTCTCATTTTTTAATAGCAAGATAGTATACTATTTCTTGATCGATTCCCCAATTTATGAACATCCCCTCAATTTTCAATTCTTTGCCACTAACTAAAAACAGCTGCTATAAATGAACATTTTTAGGGAATGTTACAGAAGAGATTTACTTGTTAAAAACATAAATAGAAGGCTTTGAGGAGATCCTCTGATTCACTGGAGAATTCCATATCCAATCTTAATAGAATAGAACCATTGGTTCTTCTGTGACATTTGCCTTGACAGAATTCAGTTTCTTCCCTTCTCCCCCCATATTTGTGCTAGGAAATAGGTCTTTCATGACTTGTTGCACAAGAACTTGGAGTTTATCCCATAAAAGTGGAATTTCTTAGGAAATTTTAGTTTTTTTTAATCTCTCAAAATTTAGTATTTTTTAAATTGCTCTTTAAGGTTTACCAAACAAAGTCCTTAACAACCTTATGATTTAACTAAGTGGTTACTTAGATTAAAAACTGCCAAAATCTTCAGAAGAATATTAGGTACTATTTTCAATTTTGAATTCCTCACGGAATTTTGAGCAGATAGCCTAATTATATCCCATGCACATAAGTCTAAAATAACTTGGTTTACCCTTGGAAGATTCTCTTTCTTAAAAGTATTGAATCAAAGGATAAGAAGACTTTATAAAATTTATAATTCCACTATAATACTTCCCCCAAAGGTGTAATAAAAAATATTTTTCCCCCTTTTGTGAGGAGCAATATGTCTTGGAGGGAAAAAGTCTCTTACTTTTTGACTTTGTGATTTCTAGCATATTGGACTAATTATTACTGGGCCAATACAATTACAAAGAAAATTGTAGCAGCTCATTTGTTATAGCATAAAACTGAAAATTAAGGGAGAACCATTCTTTGGAATCCCTAAATCAGAATAAATAGTGTTTACATGTGCTTTAAGGTTTGCAAAGCACTTTACACATTATCCCCAATTGATCCCCACAACAAAAGCAATATAGAGGACTCAGTGAAAAAAAAAAGTCTATGTGCTTGTACCCCTTTGCTTTATCTCTAGCTACCTTTCCTTTTGCCAGTTGTGAATAACGACTTGCTTGAACTTAGTGCTAGGGCATAAGAGTAGAAAAACTATATTATAGAATAAGATGTCAAACAAAGATCATTGATGGAAAAGATACTGACTTTGGAGTTAGAGGTTCTGGCTCCCCAATCTTGTCTCTGCTGCTTATTACTAGTGTGACCTTATGCAAGTCACTAAGCTCCCCAGACATTAATTTTCTTCTGAGTAAAAAGGCATGGTGTTAATTTTCTAACAGGAAAATGAGGGGATTAGACTAGATGGTTCCCTTCCAGCTCTAAATCTATAAGCCTAAAATCTAGTTGAGCTGCCTTATAGTGTAGATCTGGATAAAGCCCAGAGAGTCAGTAGATAAAAATTTTAAAGCACTTACTTTGTGCCAAGCACTGTGGTATGCACTGGGGATATGGGGGGGGGGGGGAAGTAAGGCAAACCCTGGTCCTGGTCCTGAGAACTATCAACTGAAGGAGACAAATGCAAATATCTACATATCAACAAACTATATAGATGATAAATTGGAAATAATCAACAGAGGGAAGGATCAGGGAAGACTTCCTGTAGAAGAGAGGATTTTAGGTCAAATTGTGGAATCCTTAATTTTGTCTTAATTTTTAATATCCTTCAATTAATGACTAGGAAATTCCCCTATTTACAGGCTTCCTCAACCTCTTACAAAATGACCTCCCCTCCTGTCTTGCACCTTTCCCTCCTTTCCTTCCTTTCTTTCCCTCTCCCCTCACTCCACACACTCACTGAAGGAGAAAATTCCTTCAAACGTTCAGTAACCTTCCTGGTTCTCTTGTGAGAACTAGGAGCCACCCTTGAAAAATAAAAATTCTTTTTTTTTATTAATACTTTTTATTTGTAAAACATATGTATGGGTAATTCCTAAACATTAACCCTTACAAAGCTTTCTGTTACAAATTTTTCCCCCCTACTCCCCACCCCTCCCCTAGATAGCAGGATATCCACTACATGATAATTATGTTAGAATACTTAAATCGAATATATGTATAGTTACTGCCACACATCATTTTTTTGTTCAGGAGAAATCGTATCTATAAGAGAGAATAATCCAATAAAGGAAATACAATGCAAGCAAACATCAATAGAGAACATGAAAATGTTATGTTGTGGTCCACATTTCACATCCCTCTCTCTGGGTGTATATGGCCTTCTTCACTGAACAATTGAAATTGGTTTGAAGCATTTCATTGTTGAAGAGAGTCATGTCCCTTAGAACTGATCCTCATATAGTACTGTTGTTGCTGTGTACAACGATCTCCTGGTTCTGCTCATCTCACTCAGCATCAGTTCATGCAAGTCTCTCCAGGCCTCTCTGAAATCATCCTGCTTGTCGTTTCTTATAGAATAATAATATTCCATAACATTCATATACCATAATTTGTTCAGCCATTCTCCAATTGAAGGGCATCCATTCAGTTTCCAGTTTCTAGCCACTACAAAAAGAGCTGCCACAAACATTCTTGCACATGTGGGGCCCTTTCCTTCTTTTATGATTTCTTTGGGATATAAGCCCAATAGAAACACTGCTAGGTCAAAGGGTATGCATAGTTTGATCACTTTTTGAGCATAGCTCCAAATCAAGCATTATCAATTTATTAGTAAAGCTTGGTGGTCTACCAGACTTTCCAGTGTCTACCTGTATCCCTCAAGGATAACAAATTTCCTTGAGGCAAGAAGAAAAGAGGGATTAGTAATTCTTAACTTAATTCATTACAGGTTAGTTGAATTTCTGAATTCCATTCAGAGACAAAGAACCATGACAGTTGTCAGTAACAGGACAAAATCTAATTGTAAATAGGATTAATTAAAAAAAATTAGATAATCATTCTGATCATTTGGGGTACACCCACAATTTGTAGGCATATTATAGATAATCTAGCAAAGGCTGAAAAGGAATGATTAGATAGGAGAAAAACCAAGAAAGAGAAGAATAATGAAAGTCCTTAGAGAAAAAGGTATCCAGGAACATGGTCAACTTTGTTAAATGCTATAGAAAAGAGTAATCAACAAGCAGAAAAGACAGATTCATTAATAATGGTTAACTTATGACCTTGAAAATGATAAGTTGAGGTGAGAAGCCTTAAGGAAGTGGGTAAACGAATAGAGCCAGCTTTTTCAAAGGAAGGACATTTAGAATGATCATTTGAAGGGATGGTAAGATCAAGTTAAGGATGAGGTTAGTGGGCATGTATATATGGAGCAGGGAGAGACTGAAGATTAGAAAAGTTGATTGTGGGGATGGATCTGCTGAGGAAGATAGAATAGATCAAGAGTAGATGTAAAAGGAGTGGTTTTCACAAGAAAGTCCACCTATTTATCAGAAACTGGAGTAAAGCTGGTGCTGCCCTGTGTTTCAATTTAAAGAAATTTTGTTAGTTTTGTCAGCAACTTTCCAATTTTATTGAAATTTCTCACTGATTTTAACGTACAGGATCTCTGAGCCCTGATGAGACAATAGAGACTTTGGGGTTTAGCCCACATTTCCTTGCAGTTTCTGTATAATGAGAAAACTGACCCTTGTCAGATTTATATTAGATGGCCATGCTTGAAACTAACATTTGTAATACTTGTTGCTTCCTCAATTATGTCTGAAATGCAAACTATAGTCATGGCTATGTGCTAGCCAATTATCTTCTCTAGACTACATCTGGGGTTCTCCTGACAAATATACTGGAGTGCTTTGTCCTTTCCTTTTCTAACTCATTTCATAGATGAGGAACTGAGGCAAACAGGGTTAAGTGATTTGCCCAGGCTCATCAAGATAGTGTGTCTGAGGTTAGATTTGAACTCGGATCTTCCTGACCCCAGGCACTCAATCCATTGCTGTCCCAACTGCTCTTTAGAATATAATTAAAGCAGCTATAATCTCTTTACAAAGGGAAAATTTTTTCAAACCATTTTATAATAGTATCTGAAGTATGAAAGTATCTGAAAGAAAAGGCATGACTCGCAGGGAAAAGTATTTTCTGCATCAATGAGTTTGATTGGAAAAGTGTATTGATGTCTTTAAAAGTACCAGAATATATTATATAATCAGTTGAGTGAAAGTGTTAAGTAGCTATTAATTTGACTATAGACAATTTTGGAAAGGGGGAATTCTGATATTCATTTTTTTATTATTTACAAGGCAAAATAAGATGATGTATTTAATAAATTTAGGAGATTTTGACCAGTTGGTAAATTAGCATTTATTAAACACCTTCTGTGTGCCAGACTCTGTGACCACAATATACTTGGTATTTGGAAAAATATATATAAATTTGTTTGAAAAATTTTTCCCCTTTTCTAATGTGAGAATATAAACTGTATATATGGTTTGGGGAGGAATAGAATCTCAAATGTTATGATTTGTAGTGCTGCAGTTGTCATTTTAAATTGAAAAGTAAATTATAAAATGTTTTAAAAATTAAATTATTTAAATAAAATAAATTAAAACATTTAAAAATTTAAAATTTTTCATTTTAAAATGAAAAGCCTCAAAAGGAAAATAAACACATATAAGTGTATGACAACAAAAAGCTTTTTATGAATCTGAGAACACTGATTATTAAAGTACAAAATTAGTTTCAGATTAATATTTTAGAACAATTCATGGGTTTTCATAGAATTACATATTTAAATATGTGACTGCACAATTCTTCTCAATTTAAGGAAACTAAGATAATTGTTCCTAACAAGAATAAGACCCCCGATGCCCAAATACTTGCTGGCTTCTAGTTAGGCATTTTCCAGTATATAATGAAGAGTCTTACTGCTTATATTTTGCTTCAATGTCCCAAAACTATCTTCAGGGCCTACACGGTTGTGCTGGAGGCAGCTTTTATTAGCTCATGAGAGGCTGCTTTTATCAGCTCACAAAAGCCAGCTGTTAAATTTTTAGTGGGAGCATTTATACCTTAGAAATCAGCAAATACTACAAATCAGAGCTTAATTTATAGTTTTCTTAATTGCTTGGACTAAAGAAAATTCTGGGGAAGATATTAATAATACAAATTAAACTGAAGCATGTCATGCATATATATATATGTATACACACGCTTACATATATATATATGTACATATATATATATATATATATATGAGAGCCAGTTATTATTTACCAGTGCATTCAGCCTGACATCCTCTAGAAATAAAACCTTTTCCTCCTACCTCTCTGCACAGTTTATTGCAGGACAAGCAAAGCACATTGGCTTCCTGTGATTAGAGTTAGATTCCATACATCTTTCTGCTACCTGCTATAAAGCATGCTTCCTGGAGCCTTGGAGGATAAGATATTGTTACTGCCACCAGATTGAACTTCAGAGAATCTTTTTTTTTTTTTTTTTTAATTTGGTATGTTCACTGATTAGCAAACTGTACTCACTTAATAATTAACAAAGTGCTGTTCCCATATTTTGCCCCATCTTAATAATTTGAATTGATATCTTCTGATTACAAACCTTGTTGTCCATCCTCAACAGCTATCCATTTCAACCATCCTCCCCTCTCCAAGGTTCCATTCTGTCTTATGTATCCCGTTATATTTTACTATATAATGAGAAAACTTTCTTTCATCTTAGAACTTTTCCTTTTTTCCTTTTTCCATTTCCTAGTTCTCACTGAAACCAAATTCCTTCCTGATTATTACCTCCCTTGACACTTTTTGCAGTACTGGTTACTGTTTTTCTCATATACCCAACGCATTGGTAGGGAAATTGAAATACTCCTCATTGCCTTACCCCAATACAGAGCATTCCAACTTCCCCATGGCTACTGCCAGACTCTCCCTTCTCTAATCAACATTACCTCCTTTGAGGTTTATGTTTTCCAAATTTATAGCCCAAAGCATACTCTTGTACCAGATTATTATCAGTCAACAACCAAGATATTATTTTTTCAATTGATTTAGTGCTTGACTCATTAGTTTTTCTCATACCAATGGATTTCAACATATTTTTTGATGCTACCTCAAATATCCTAATTTCCTGATTCTTTATTCTACTCAAGGAATATGTCTATAACCTACCCTTCTATTTTATATCTATACAGAGATATTCATATAATTGATCTTCCCATCATCTACAAATCTTCCACTTTCTTGTTTACAAATTCCAAAATTCCTTTATCTGATTATAATCTTTTATAATTCCATATTCTATGCTATATGACTTATAACCCTATTCTTTATTTTGATTTGCATTCCCTCCTCCCCTCAGTTTTTTCTCAGGCTCTATCCCTCCACTTTCTTCCCTTTCCTATCAACCTTTTGGCAAGACAGTTCAAATATTTGACTTACTTTATACTCTACTCTCTAGTTCCTTGCCCCCCAGTTCTATCTCCAGTTAGGCTTTGCTGAATCCCAGCCTGAGGATGAGTCAGTATGAGTAGGGAAACAAAGGGAACATATGAGAGATGTTATGAAGATAGAATTCACAAGATTTGACCACAAATTGGTTATGTGGAATAAGTGAGAGTGATAAATTGAGGATGGCATTGAAGATTAGAATCTAGATGACAAGGAGGATAATAGTATATGCCATAGTAATAGTAATGTTGAAAAAAAAAAGCACAGAATTTGGGGAGAAAGAGTATGAATTTGAGAAAGTAAGATGAACAAAATTACCTGAAAATCTACAAGTTGATTTAATTTTAAGCTTAAAAAAGAAAAGCAAATTATATTTAATACAGACCTGTAGTTTAGTGTACAATTTTCTTTTTTATTTTCTATTATTATATTCAATATTAATCATCAGAAAAACAAACATTATTTAAAAAATGTTGTTTTCTGAAGATACACATATTTAGACCACAAATAGCTCTCCAGTATTAGATCAGCTTGCCTTCTATAATGCATGCAGATTGATTTTGACATAAACAGCTGGAGACACAAAATTAAAGCCTGATTACTTCTTGGGAGATTGGATGTTTTAAAATTAGAATTGGTAAATCTTGTCTGCTGTGGTTCTTACAAGGCTTTTTCCAACATTAAGTAAAGTCAAACACATTTTGTCCAGTATTTTCCTTTTAAAACAATCCATATAGATTTTTTTGAATCATATTGAACATTTCTTTCTTTTAATTCTAAATTTTAATATTTTTTCCAATTATATGTAATAATAATTTTTAACATTAAAAAAATTGAGTTCTGAATTCTTTCCTTCTTTCTCTTTCCCCTTCTTTCATATAGATTATATATGAAATCATGAAAAACCATCTTTCCAAATTAGCCATTTTGTGAAAGAAAACACAGGCCAAAAAAAAAAGTAAAATAAGAAACGTTTTAAAAATGTATCCTTTGGGGCAGCTAGGTGGCACAGTGGATAGAGCACCAGCCCTGAAGTCAGGAGTACCTGAGTTCAAATGTGGTCTCAGACACTTAACATTCCCTAGCTGTGTGACCCTGGGCAAGTCACTTAACCTCAATTGCCTCAGCAAAAAGCAAAAAAAAAAAAAAAAAAGTATCCTTTGATCTATGTTCAGACTCCATCAGTTCTTTCACTGCAGGTGGATAGCATTTTTCATCTTTGAAGTCCTTTGAAAATATTTTGAATCATTGTATTGCTGAGAATAGTGGTATAGGTCAGAAAACTTTAGGCTCTCCAAATTTTTTCCACAAAAAAGAAACCGAACTTTGTCTCAGAGAAGCAGTTGTCTTCCTAAACAATTTGAGAAAACCCTGAGAAAGACTCTGGGGAGTGAAATGCAAACATCTTCAGGCCCACTCTGCAGAATCAATAAATAATGAGCCCTGAAGACTGCTGGCTTGATAAGCTACCTCAGTCTTAGAAACTTTCTTCATCAAGACAGTATAAGGATCTGATGGCTAAATAGAAAACAGAAGTCCTTTACATTATTGAGTGAAGCCAAGCATACCTGTGCTGAACAGTTGGGTCCTGGGTTGTGGGAAGGAGCTACTATTCACTTAGTGAGTGCAGTATTGAGAGGCAGGAATCTTGGTAGCTGTGGGCACTTGTAGGAGAGAGCAGAGTTCCTGCAAGAATTACCAGCAGAGAGGACAACTGGAGTTTGTAGCTGTTGGAGAGACTGCAAGGAACAAGGTCATTTACCAGGACAGTATGACTGGGGGCCCTAGCCTAGCCTGAGTAGTGGAGAAGCCACACACACACTTCGGAAAATAATAAAAAAGAAGAACCTGAGGCTTCGGGTATCATTTCCCAAACCTTGGGGCTTCATATTGATTACACTAATAGCTGCTAAGAACAAAACAAAATAATGAATAAAAATGAGCAAGCAAAAGAGAAAGAATTCAACCATAGATAGTTACTATGGGGATAGAAAAGATCTGGGTTCATATTCAGAGGAAGATAATGGATCACTTTTTTAATAAGAAACATCAAGTGATCCTAAACATGAAAAGAGTTCTTGGAAGAATTTGTTATTTAATTTACTTAACTTAAAAATAAGAGCAATCAAAAAATATGAAAAGAAAATTAACCAATTAGAAATAATCAAAAACTTAAGGAAGAAAATAATTCCTTAAAAATAAGAATTGGGAAAATGGAAGATAATGATGTTCTAAGACACCAAGAAATCATAAAACAAAATCAAAAGAATGAAAAAACAGAAGGGAAAGCAAAACATCCTATTAGAAAAATAGCTAATCTGGA
This sequence comes from Myrmecobius fasciatus, assembly GCA_023553655.1. NCBI lineage: Eukaryota > Metazoa > Chordata > Mammalia > Dasyuromorphia > Myrmecobiidae > Myrmecobius > Myrmecobius fasciatus. Next base: position 54,234 of record JAJPUD010005017.1, on the reverse strand, counting down.
GAACAGAGAGAGGAGAAATAAGAATAGTCTGACTACCTGAAAATTTTGATTAAAAAAAAAGTTTTGATAAAATATTATAAGAAATTATGAAGGGAAATTTCCCTGAAATTCTAGAACAAGAAGGCAAAGTAGATATAGGAAAAAAACCCTCCAATCATCACATGAAAGAGATCCCAGGAAGAAAACTTATAGCAACAAGAAAAAATTATTTTAAGTATCATAGAACTACAATAAGGATTACATAAAACCTAGCTATGCTGAAGGATCATAAGTCTCAAAATACTCTATTCCATAGAGTAAAGGAGCTGGGATTATGACCAAGGATAACTTAGGCAGCAAAATTAATCATGAATGGAAAAAAAAAGGATATTTAATGAAATCAATGACTTTCAGATTTTTTTTGTATGTCAAAAATCCCAGCATTTAAGGGGAAATTCAACATAACATCCAGGAAAAATATAAGGTAAACAGTAAAGACCAATTATAAGGGACTCAATAAGGGCAAATTGTTTACTTCATATATGTGAAATAATTAGCAGTACTATTATTGTCATTATTTGAATAGGTTGAAAGAAAGGCATGGGCTGAGTTGATTATGATGGGGTGATTCTAATAAAAACTGTATAGGGAGAGAGAAAATGTTTAAAAAAAATCCCACATAAGTGAGGCATAAAAGGACAAATTTATACAAAAGAAGCTAGTGGGAGGGAAGGCTGTTAGTACTGGAACTCTCATCCAGGTATATAGATAGATACATAAATATGTTTTTAACCTATATCTAGAAAAGTAGAAAAGTCTTTTAAATTCAGAAAGAAATAAGTTAAGGAGATGAGGTGGGGGGAGAGGATAAAGAAAGAATTCTGAGAGGGGTGAGTAGGTTAAGGAATAGGAGGACAATATAGTGGGTTGAAGTAAAGCAGAGGAATGGAGAAGGATAGAATAAATAGGGTGAAGACATTGAGGAAAAATAAGAAGAAAGAAAATATGCAAAAAGTAATTATAGCTTAGAATGTGAATGGATGAATTTACCCATAAAACAAACAGTGGATTACAAATTTGAATTCAATAAAATGTTGCTTTCAGGAAATATTATAAAAATAAAAGATACACAGAAAGATAAAATGAAGGGCAGGAGTGAAATTTAGTATGTAAAAAAGCAGGAATAGTAATCATGGTCTCAGACAAAATCAAAATTAAAATAGATATAATCAAAAATGAAAAATAAAGAAACTACATCATGTGTTATCAATATTGTTCAATGTTATTTTAAACCATTTAAAATATCTAGAAAATATAAAATACCTGAGCATATACTTACCAACATAGACACAGGAACTATATGAACATAAACAAAAAACACTTTTTATAAAATGAACTTCAAATATAATTAATTGAAGTAATATTTATTGCTCTTGGATAGGTAAAACCAGTGCAATTTTTAAAATGAGAATTTTATCTAATATATTATTCAATGTGATTCCAATTAAATTACTAAAATGTTATTTTAATGAATTAGAAAAATCTTAACAAAATTCATTTGGAAGAACAAAATGGTCATGTTTAAAGAAACCATAATAAAAAGATTTAAAGGAAGTAAATTTGGTAATATCAGATGATATTATATTAAAAATTATAATTAAACTATATTATGAGACCATTGTTGAAATGTAAGAGGATAATTTCAATTATTTTAAATTTAAATTTTCTTATACAAAACTATATAGCCAATAACAGAAAGAATGCAGAAAATTGGGGGAAAAAACTTTCATAGACAATCTCTCAGATAGGATGTAATTAGGTTGGAATATTTCTGTGCTGTAGGAAATGATGAGTTGGTTGACTTAGAAAACCAGGGAAAGACTTGGACTTATGAAGGAAGATGCCATTCACCATTAGAGAAAGATGATAAGAGGAAATAAGCATACTATGTTTGACATATATGCATGAGAATGTCTTTGTGTTTACATGTGTATGTTTATATGCGTATGTGTGTATATATACACACATATATTATGCTTAATTGTATCTTTCTTTAGGGTAGTGGGGGGAGGAAGGGAAAAATAAAGTAGAGAGTGCATAGAAGAGAACGAAAGAAAACTAACAAGGAAGCAAAAAAAAAAAAGCTGAGCAACTGAAAACAATGTGTAGCATTTATTATATAGGTTTTCTTGAAATGGAAATTTATTGTTTTATATTGAATCCTCTCTTGTGATCTGCTGTGTATATGGCAATGCTTTTTTTCTTCTTTTTTTTTGTATTTAGGTTTAAAATAAAACAATGCCAAAAAAAACCCAACAAAAAGAAAATAGCTAAGTCATTTATACACTGTAACTGTACAATATTACAATTACTGTGTACAATGTTTTCATGGTTCTGTTCACTTCACTTTGGATCAATTCATATCAGTTTTTCTGAAACAATCCTGCTTGTCATTTTTATAGTATAATCATCTCACAATCATATATTATAACTTTTTCAGCTATTCCTGAATTAATGGGCATTCCTTCAATTTCCAATTTCTTGTCACAGCAAAAAGAGCTGCTATAAATATTTTTGTACAAATAGGTCTTTTTCCTCCCCCCCGCCTTTTTGATCTCTTTAGTATACAGGCCCAGAAGTAGGATATGAAGGGTTTTATAACACTTTCTGCACAGTTCCAAATTGCCTTCCAGAATGGTTGCATCAGTTCATAACTCCACAATAATGCCTCAGTTCCCCAATTTTCCCACATCCCCTGCAACAAATTTCCTTTTCTGCCACTTTTGGCAAATTGATAGAGTTCTTTTAATTTGCACCTCTCTAATCAATAAGAATTTAGAGTATTTTTTTATATGACTATATATAATTTTGATTTCTTCAAATTAAAATTGCCTGTTTATATCTTTTGGTCACTTGTACCAATTGCATCAATTGGCTCTTGTTTCTATAAATTTAATTTAATTCTCTCTATATTTGAAAAATGATGTTTTTAATAAGAGAAACTTGCTATAAAATTTTTTCATAGTTCTGGTCACTATGTACTTTCCTCTATTCTATTTTCCCCCCGTTTTTCCTACTCTCTTTCTCCTTTCATCTTGTCCATTTTCAAAAGCGTTTTGCTTCTGACATCTCTCCCAATTGCCTTTTCTCTTCTCTTATTCCCTTTCTCTCCTTTCCTGTAGAGTAAGATAGATGTCCACACCTAACTGTTGTTCCCTCTTTGAACCATTTCCTATGAAAGTAAAGTTCACAAGACCTACCCTACTTCCTCCATCTTTACCTCCAGTGTAAAAGCTCTTTTGTACCTATTTTTATGCTAGATATTTTACTCCATTCCACTTTTCCCTTTCCTATTTTCTTAGTGCATTTCTCTTTCTCATTCCTTATTTTTTAAGATAATTATCATATCATATTCAACTCACACCTATGTTCTCTGTTTATGTATACCCTTTTTAACTGTTCTAATAATGAAAAAGTTTTTAGGAGTATCATTTTGCCATGCAGGAACGTAAACAGTTTAACTTTATTGAATTCCTTATAATTTCTCTTTCATGTTTGTATTTGTATGCTTTTCTTCAGTCTTGTATTTGAAAGCCAGATTTTCTATTTAGCTCTGGTCTTTTCATCAGAAATACTTAAAAATCCTCTAATCTTTTTGAATGTTTATTTTTCCCCCTGAAGGATTATACTTAGTTCTGCTGGGTAGATGATTCTTGGTTGTAATCCTAGTTTTTGCTCTCTGGAATATCATATTCCAAATCCTCTGATTGTTTAATGTAGAAGCTATTAAATCTTGTGTTATCTGGACTATGGCTCCACTATACTTGAATTGTTTGTTTGTTTTGACTGCTTGTTGTGTTTTCTCCTTGATCTGAGAGCTTTGGAATTTGGCTATAATATTCCTGGGAGTTTTTATTTTGGAATCTCTTTTAGGAGGTGATTGTTGGCTTCTTTCAATTTTTGTGTCACCCTCTTTTCCAGAATATCAGGACAGTTTTTCTTGATAGTTTCTTTTTAAAAATTTTATTAAAGCTTTTCATTTATAAAACATATGCATAGGTAATTTTTCAACATTGACCCTTGCAAAATCTTCTGTTCCAAATTATCCCCTCCTTTCCCCCAACCCCTCCCCTAGGTGGCAGGTAGTCCAATATATGTTAAATATGTTAAAATATATGTTAAATCCTATATCTATCTATCTATCTATCCACATATTTATACAGTTATCTTGCTTCACAAGAAAAATTGGTTCAAGAAAGAAAAAAAAAACTGAGAAAGAATACAAAATGCAAGCAAACAACAACAGAAAGAATAAGAATGTTATGTTGTGGTTTACACTCAGTTCCCACAGTCCTCTCTCTGGGTGTAGATGGCTCTCTTCATCACTGAACAATTGGTTTGAATCATTTTATTGTTGAAGAGAGCCACATCCATCAGAATTGATCATCATATAGTGTTGTTGCACTGTATAATGATCTCCTGGTTCTGCTTATTTCATTTAGCATAGCTCATGTAAGTCTCTCCAGGCCTCTCTGAAATCATCCTGCTGGTTGATTCTTACAGAACAATAATATTCCATAACATTCATATATCATAATTTATGCAGCCATTCTCCAATTGATGGGCTTCTTGATAATTTCTTGAAAGGTGGTATCTAAGGTCTTTTTCTGATCATGACTTTTAGGTGGACTAATTAATCTTAATTATCTCTCCTACCTTTACTTTTCAGGTTAGTTGTTTTTGTAATGAGTTATTTCACATTTTCTTTTCTTTTTTTTTTCATTTGTAGATTTTATTTGACTGACTCTTAATGTCTCATAAAGTCATTAATTTCCACTTGCCCAATTTTACTTCTTAAGGAATTATTTTCTTCAGTGAGTTTTTTGTACTCTCTTTTTCATTTGGCCAATTCTTCTTAAGGAATTATTTTCTTCAGTTAAGTTTTGTACTTTTCTCTCCATTTAGCCAGTTCTGCCTTTTAAGGAGTTCTTCTCTTCAATGAATTTTTGCATATTTTTTTTATTTGGCCAGTTCTACTTTTCAAGTGATTCTTTTCTTCATTGGATTTTTATGCCTCTTTTACCATTTGACCTATTTTTTTTTTAAGATTTTACTTTCTTCAGTAATTTTTTTGTGTATGTGCCTCATTCACTCTTTTTTTTTCATGATTTTCTTGTATCACTCCCATTTCTTTTTCTATTTTTTCTTTTACTTCTCTTATTTGGCTCTTAAAATCCTTTCTGAGCTCTTCCATGGTCTGAGACAAATTCTTATCCTTCTCGGAGACTTAGGATATAACAGTTTTGACTTTGTTGTCTTCTTCTAAGTTTGTGTTTTGATCTTATCTGTCATCAGAGTAACATTCTATAGTCAGAACCTTTTTCTACTGTTTGCTCATTTTCCAGTCTATTTCTTGACTTTTAATTCTTTGCTAAAGTGAGGTTATGTTACCAGAGTGATAGGATAGTTTCCTAAGCTTCAGGGTTTTTTGTGTAGCTGTTTTTAGAGATAATTCTGGGAATCTGTAAGTTTTTTAGTTCTTCCAAGGTTGTATGATATAGGGAGAGATGTGTTATTACTTTCCTGGCTTGTGCACTGTTTTCCAACCTGAAACTGTGACCAATGTCCCAGATCCACTGTGAATCTGGTGACAAACTCTGGTGAGCTAATGATCCTTCTAACCCTGGGATTGAGATCTAGTAGAGTGACCCAGATCCAAGTATGGGCAATGAACAGAATGTTTCTGTCCCTGGCACCAGCAAAAGGACTTCAGTTGTCTCCTTCTGACTAGTTATCTGACCTATTTAATATCTCTCAGTTTAGGGTTCTAGAACCCAGCACTGCCATCACTGATTCATTAGCCCCCAAAGCCAACTGCTAATTTACTGGATGTGGCCTGAGTAGACCATTTAGTAAGACACAGAGAGTTCAGGAACAAATGGAACAAATGGGAGGAACATAGAGCCAGACTGTATGGGGATGTAGATAAGATAGTTGAGAAAAGCAGGCAGTGTGGGGAAGAGAATGAGGAGGAGAATCATATATAACCACAGATTAGAGTTGGGAGCACTTGAGAAGAAATGATTGTCAGCAGCATTTGGTGTTCTGCTAGTCTTTCTTTGTATGTCTAGAGCTTATCTGAGGCTTTTAGATTGTAAGACTAAAAGGGTCTGACAAAAGGGCCTAGATGATTTATCTTTATTTAGCATATAATGTCAGGATGATTTTTTAGTTTTACTTTGCAATTTATTTTCCTTTGATTTATGGGATAGTCTGTAAATAACTTCTGGGTTTTCTTTTGCAATCTTCCTGCTGTTGTTACAATGTATTGGCGAATTATAAACTTACTAAAATACTAACTAGAAGATAATAAACTCTAGTTTTTAATATTTCCTCTTTTGTGCTTATTTTAGGTTTGTTTATTTGTTGGCCTTCTAAATTTTTTAAAAGGAATATTCAATTCACTAACTCTTTCTTTTCTTTTTATATTTTATTGATATATGTTTGTAAAGATATGATTTTCCCCTAAGAACTGACATCATCACCCCAGAAATTTTGGTACATTATTTTACCGTTATCATTTTCTTTTATACAGTTATTATTTTTATAATTTGTTCTTTGACCCACTTATTATTTAGGATTTCATTGTTATGTCTCCATTATGTCTCCATTTTTCCTGAGCCAATTTTTATTTTTATTGAATTTTGGTCTTTATTTAATTGTTGTGACTTTTTGTATTTGATTGCTATAATTCTATATACCTAAGAACATAATCAATTTTTGTAAAAGTTCCATGTGGTGCAAAATAAAATCTATATTCTTTTGCTTTCTCAATTAGAAGATGCCACTAGTCTTATAATTCTAATTTCTCCAGCAATTTGTTCAATTCAATATTTCCCTTTTGTTTATCTTTCTGTTAAACTTATCAAAAAAAGTGAAGTGAGGACTTTTAAAATATATTGTCACTATTATGTTACTGTCTGTGTCTCTTTGTAACTCAGATGGTTCCTTACAAATTTAGATACTAAGATATTTAGAATATGTAAGTTAAATAATGATATTGTTTTATTCTCTGGGTTCCTTTTAGCATAATATAGTTTCCTTTATCCCTTTTTATTCTTTGAATATTTATTTTTGCTTTGCTAAATAGCATGATTGCAGGTCTACTCTTTTTGAAATTACTAGATACATAGTACATTTTTTCCATTTTCTCATTTATTTTGCACATGTCTTTGTTGTTAAAGTGTGTTTTTTATAGGTAATAGATTTAGGGTTCTGTTTTCTTATCTAATCTTTCACTCTTTTCCAATTCAATGTGTTTTTAATCCAATCTAAAATTAGATTTATATTTTCCTTCATCTGTATCACATGTTATGCTTTTTTTCAGTATATAATTCTACCCCCCCTTCTGTTGTAAACATAGTAGCATGTTCTTTTGGTTATTTACCTTAATCTTTTTAAAGATGGTCCTATTCCCATTAGCTCTCTTCTTCTCACTGGTGATACCCTCCTCTCATTTATTACCCCTTTCCCATTGCAGTTTAACTTATTAGTTTCCTTTTCTCTTCTGTTTTTTTTTTCTGATTTCCTCTCAGTCAAGTAGATTCCCCCTTCTTTTCTTCCCTTATAATTAGTCGTGTTCATCACTTTTTAAAATTTCATTTTTTACTCCCCTTTCCAAAAAGGATTTCTCTCATTCTATTCATTATCCATCCTCTTTCTGTTTACTCTAGACATTCATTCTCTGATTCAGGATTCCTATAATTATTTAGTCTCTCTCTTTTCTTTGCATTCCTTATGCAATCACAGCTTCTGAGATATCCATTTTATTTCCCTTCTAGGATCTCTGTTCTAGGCAGTAGCCTTGTAGAATTTGCCCCATTGATTCCTCTTTTTCATTGTACCTCAATCCCAAAATAAATTTCAGGTGTTAAGAGAGGGCATTGTCCCAGGGTAGGGTTCTTCCCTTGCCATATCTCTAATTATGTAATCCACCACTGATTCATACCCTTCCTTGGTTACCTTCCTCCAGGCCTCCATTTGCCTCAAAACCTCCTCCCTGAGTCCATTCTCTCCCACTCCTCCAGGTACTATTTGCCCCCAACTATTCCAGCTACTCCCCCCTGAGATAGGACAAAGGGACATTTCAAGCATGCACTCTCTCAGGGTCACATCCCAGTTCAAGGTTCCCATCTCCCTTCAAAGACTCTTTTTTCACCTTGAGAACATTTATCAGTAGAGCCCTTTCCTACCAACAAAGCAAGGCTTCTTTCCTTTCCTCCATTTTCAATCATCTTTCCTTCTGTTATCCACTCCCCTTTAGGCTCTTCCCTTCCTAAAACCATAAAATTTGCCTTGCCCTTATTGCCAACCCTTGATTTGACCCTTCACATACCCCCCCCTCTTTTGGGTATCCTCTTATGTTATATGTAGTCCTACAAAAAGCTCTAGTTTACCAGTCAAGGTTCTGTCCATAATGCCACTTTTTCCCTGTTACTTCAACCAGCATTCTGCCTACACTCCTATCTCATTTTGTACATTTGGATACACTGCTATTACTGTTGATATTGCTGTCCTTGTTTGTTGCCTTTATTCACTTCCCCCACATTTCTGTGCTTGAGAAACAAATTCTTCAGTTCTGTTTTTTTTTTAATGTTTCAAATGCCTCCTTATTGAATATCAATCTTTTTTTCATGTATTGTTAGTCTTAGATTTGCAGGGAAGGTTATACTGGGCAGCATCTTGAGTTCAGATACTCTTCAAAATACATTATTCTATTCTCGTCTACATTTTTTAAAGCCTTGTAGCAAGCAGGGACCATTCCCCATCGTCTGGGCAGAACCAAGTACTAGCGCAAGCTTGGAGTAGCCTACTCTGTATCTGGTTTGGGCTACCATAATTAGGATGCAGCAGGCCTTGCCTGTACCATTCAGTTACAGAGACCAACCCAAGTAAGGGCTCTCTAAATAGATATTGAGGTGGGTGAGATGAGCAAACCATGCAAAATGGTTACATGAGGAAAAATTGGTTTTGAAAGAGACTCAGGGATTAAGCCATGAGATGGACAGGGACCCCATAAGAAGTACAGGCTTCAGAGAAAAGAGTACTGGCCACAAGTACTGATAAAGTACCTGGAAAGAAATGAAACAAAAAGTTTAGAATGGAAAGCTAACGAGGAAAGAATAACTATGGAATTGATACTTTAGAATAAATGCAAAACCTCCCCTAGGAACAAAATGCCCAGAAAATTAGAATGGCCCTGACAGAAAACAATGACCCAGTAAAACAAGAACTATCAAAACCAAATCAAAAGAATAAAAAAGAAAATATAAGAAATATAATTCATCTTGCCATCTCTCCTTTATTCATGAACTCAGAAATTCCTTTGTCTAATCACAATCTGTTGTTATCCTATCTTTCCTTCTGTCTTATAACCCCTAGTTAATTCTATTTTTCATTAATTTCTAATCTTTCATTTCCTTCACAGGTCATCATGTCAAGCATTAGCTATACTCTCCTACTTGCCCCATTTTGATTCCTTAGTGAACCAATTAAACACAATCTTTTTTCTCTTGAGATATTTGTTCTCTTAGGCTATTTTGGTTCTTGCTCTGCCAAATCTCAGTTCTGGAATACTCCTACCATCCCCCTACTTATTCTTGTGGTGCTGTACAATGCTAGAGAGCTATCATGTTGACTGGGTTCACAATAAATGTATGTCACATAATCTCAAGTGGGTACTCACTGCAGCAAGGCAATCCTTTTATTCCTCCTCAATCAGTTCCCTATCCCACTCACCACAAAGGCTTTTCCAAATATTTTTTTCCCCTCTTTAAATCTTCCATGACTCCACTTTCCATTTTCCCTTCTCATATTGTTTTCTTCTTCACTCCTTATGTAAGAAGTGTCTTTCCTAAGCTATCAAACTGTGCATACCCATTGACCCAGCAGTGTTTCTATTGGGCTTATATCCCAAAGAGATCTTAGAGGAGGGAAAGGGACCCACATGTGCAAGAATGTTTGTGGCAGCCCTTTTTGTAGTGGCTAGAAACTGGAAACTCCATCAATTGGAGAGTGGCTGAATAAATTATGGTATATGAATGTTATGGAATATTATTGCTCTGTAAGAAACGACCAGCAGGATGATTTCAGAGAGGCCTGGAGAGACTTGCATGAACTGATGCTGAGTGAAATGAGCAGAACCAGGAGATCATTATACACGGCAACAACAATATTATATGATGATCAATTCTGATGGACAAGGCTCTCTGCAACAAAGAATTGTCTCAAACTAGTTCCAATTGTTCAGTGAAGAAAGCCATATACACCCAGAGAGAGGGATATGAAATGTGGACTACAACATAACATTTTTATTTTTTATTTTTATTTTATTTTATTTTATTTTTTTTAAATTTCATTTTATTTGCATAACATATGTGTGGGTAATTCTTCAACAATAACCCTTACATAGCTTTCCGTTACAAATTTTTTTCCCCCAACTTCCCCACCCCTTCCCTAGATGGCAGGATATCCACTACATTACAACATAACATTTTCATGCTCTTTATTGATGTTTGCTTGCAGTGTGTTTCCTTTCTCTGATTTTTTTTTCTTGTAGATAGGATTTTTCTTGCACAACAACTTGTCAAATATTTTATCATTATTAACATGTAGTGGACTTCCTGCCATCTAGGGGAGGGGTGGAGACTGGGGGTAAAATTTGTAACAAAAAACTTTGTAAAGATCAATGCTGAGGAACTACCCATACATATGTTATGCAAATAAAAAGCTTTAATTAAAAAAAAAAAGAAGTGTCTTTCCTTGATAAAGAAAACTCCTCTATATCTATATAGTTCATTTCAGTGTTTTCTATCTTCTTGAGCATATTGCCCCTCTACTGGAACCCACTTTTTCACTAATCTTTGATCTTTTCCCAGTTCTTGAATTCATGCCTCCTGTCTACATTTACAAGTATCCTTTCCCCCTTCAAAAAGCCTTCATTGAATTATCCATTTCTATTAGTTGTGATTTTATAATTCTTCTTTTCGTGATTGATTTCCTTTAGCAATACATCTATAATTGATGCCTTCAGTTACTCTCCTCACTTTCTCCTTCACTCTTTGCAGACTGATTTGCCGCACCATTATTCAACTGTAACTACTATCTCCTGCGTTAATCTCTTAATTAAGCCAAATCCAATATTTTTTTCTCAATCCTGATTCTTCTTGCCCCCTTTACAATCTTTGATGCTTTTAATCACTCTCTTCTACTTTCTACTTGTTGTTCTCTTCTCTTTAGGTTTTTAATGGCACTAATCTCTTGATTCTCTTTATTCTTGGATCTCTTTAGTTTTATATTTGTAGTTTTGCACTTACATATTTTTACTTCAAAAATAAGTTTCTACATTGTCCTGCATTATACTGAACTCTTATGCCTACATATTTGGTCACTTGCTAGATCTTGCCAATTCTGATTCTCAATATATCTTGCATCCTGTCCTTTCTTTCCACTCATACAACTACCAGCTTAGTTCAGCTCAATTACCTTTTGCCTAGGTTATTGCAACAGCCCTTCAATTTATCTCCCTTCCTTATCTCTCACCATTCCAGCCTATCTTACACACTACTGTCATAATTATTTTTCTTACACAATTTTTCTTAAGAACTGATCTGATCGTGTAACTCTTACTAATTTACCAACTTCAATGACTTCCTTAAAGCCCTATACAACTGATACTAACTTATCTTTTGAGTTATAATGGATATTACCTACCCATCTACCTCGCTTCTTGCTGCCCCTTCCTGAATCCTGTTATTTACTCAAACTAGTCTCCCTGTTTCTCATTTATAAGCTCATCTTTATACTGGCTGTTCTCTAGAATAGACTCCCTCTTTATCTCTGCTTCATAGAATCTCACTCTTGTTGGAAAATGCAGCTCAAACACTATATTCTACATGGAGTTTTTTCTGGTTTCTCTACTAAGTAGAGCCCTCTCTCACAAGCTACCTTGAATTTAACCACTTTGCCTGCATAGGTATTTATTAGCTTAATATTTATTCCACATATATTTTATATATACATGTTATCTTCTGCATTACAATATAAATTCATTGTAAGAATTGGTTCATTCTTTGTAATTGTATTCACAGTATCAACACATCATAGATGTCTAATGCATACATGACTGATTACTACCAAGACACTCATATATATATATATACATATATGTATATATGTATATGTAAATCTATCTATCCATATATATAAAATGCAAAATATTATTTATAAAAATAAAGAAAGACAAGTGATTTGGGAGAAATTACTTGCTCAAGTTTGTATTGTGTTAATATAACAAAAAATATAATACTTGCAGATTCAATTTATAGATTCAAGTGCTATAGCAATCACATTTTGTAGTACTATAAAATAATATATTCCATTCAGAAGAACAAAAGGTCAAATTTTTAAAGGAAAAGAATGGAAAATAAGTGGATAGGAAGGGTGCTGACCTTAAAATATGCTATAAAGTAGTAAGCATCAAAACTATTTAGTATTGTTAAGAAGGGAATGGTTAATCAGTGAAACAGATTAGGCATTGAAGATTAAGAAGCAATTAAAGATAATAATGAAATGTTCAGTAAATCTAAGAGATAGAATTCCACATAAAAATTGTTGGGAAAATAGAAAAATAGTTTGGGAGAAATTAGGTCTAGACCAATTTCTCATAGCACACATCACAACAATATTGAATAAAACATTAGTAAATGTCATATATCCAAATGTATACATGAGCTAAATATAAAAGGTCAAATCATAAACCACTATTAAACATCTATTTTTTTCTTCCTATTCCCCACCTGCAAATAAAAACAATATTATGGTAATAAATGTGCACAATCAAACAAAATAAATACATCATTAAGGGAAAAAAAAGAAGATCCGGGAAGGAGATCCCTTTCACAACTATGGATAAGAAGAAGATCTTGATGAAATAAAGGATTTTGGGGATTACAGAAGATTAAGTGGATGTATTTTGATTACACAAAATTTAAAAGCTTTTGTCTCCCCAAAAGATCAATAAATTTAGAATTAGTAAGTGATCTTAGATTAGGGGCAAACTGTCCTCCAATATAAGGTTATCATCTGGAAAGAGGCGAATTATTTACAAAAACTTTTTTATTAAATATAAGCCAACAATAAAAATGTGAATGTTTGTGTGCATATTGCAGGAACAAATCCCATGTCCTTGCTAGATGGTAAGTCAATAGCAACAATTTGTGTGGAAATAAATAGTGTGAAATTCAAAGAACTATCATCCCTTCTTGTTAGTTTATGTCTCTTAAAAAAACCCAGTTAATCTTTCTGAATTATTAGTCATTAATAACAACAGCTTAAAGAATCCCTTAGAGTTCAATTAATGGTCCTGATATTGCCATTTCAAGCCTGCTGACATGGCTTACCTAAATAGATACCAGCAAAGTTCCACTAGTGGTACTGCTCCTTGATATTCTTAGCTACTGATCCTCCAATAAGATCCATAGCAAAAGGCCCATGAAAATACTGTCCAAGTTGTTTACCCTCAAGGACTCTTTAAAGATAGAATTAAGCTCCATGGAGAACCAACAATGGATTCCAAGAAGAGCCACTTATCAACCAAATATTGGAATAGGTTGCAGTGTCCATATTCTCACAAGGAGGACCAGTGTAGTTGGCAGTGACAGAGAAAGGGATTCACTGAGAATATCACACTCAGATATTAATGATCTTTACATAGAAGATGTTGATATAAGTGGGCTCAGGCCCAGAAATTCAGGCTCATTATAACTATAAAAGGAGTGTATACTACTGATTACCTCAACAGGAGTGATTTTCTCTCTTATCAACCCTGAATTTTAATAACCCGATCCATAATTCTGCTTTCACAAGATCTCCTATCTTATTCTTTGAGAGCAAAGTTTAAAAAAATTTTTTTTAATGTCATATACCCCTTTGTCAATATGGTGAAGTCAATGGACCTCTTTTCAAATTCATGCTTTTAATTACTTAAAATCAAACACATAAGAATACAAAGGAAATAAATAATATTAAAATATGCTTATCTGTCAATCAATCTATCTATCTGTTTATCTAAATTTACTGATCTCAGATTAAGAAACACTAAAGAGTTTAGAGGGAACCATTGGAGAAGTTATACACTCAAGTACATCAGAAAGGCCCAACTTATACTCATGCTTGAAAAACATACCTGGTTAATCCTGAACAGTATCAAATGGAGTAAGGCTCACAGCAAGCTATTGCTCTAGAGAACATTCTCCAAGAGCTAAGCTGTAATGACTTCTGAAGCAGGTGGTTCATAAAGGGGACTGAGGCATCTCAGGCATGTTCAACTAGTCAGTATTATAGAGCCAATCAAGAATTCCAGTTCTTTCTTATAATGAGAAAGTACCTTACCTAGCCTGCCTCCAGCTTAGAAGAGGAAACGTAGGCATTTCCCTTTAGAGAACCTGACTGATTTCCATCTGAACCCACTTGAGAGATACAGGTCAAAATTGTTTTACAACAAAGAGTTTTAGGTTAATTTCTCCAACCCCTGAAATTCAACCTCAGTAAATAAACCAGCATCTGCTTCCAGTGCCCATAAATAAATTATCAAACCTCTAAAGCCTCTTTCTGGCAATATTTAGTCTTCAAGCTGCTTATCTCCTTCTCTAGAATACTTAATCTTTTCCAATTTAATATCTCCTATGAGGATAGCCTTGGGCTGATGATTAGATATATCCTCAGAATACCAATCTTTGGAGAAAGCAGGGGTCAAGTTAAAAAATGGACTAGAGAAAAAAGCCCAGAGGAAATATTCATTAATCCAGTTCTAATACATCTTCTCAGTTTCATCTTTAATGTATAGATACAATTTCCTGGAACAAAAAGATTAATTTAGGACTATTCTTAAATGTCGCCTAGCTCAGTACCAGAGGAGAATAAAATGATATCCTTCAACTTAAAGTATCACAAATAATATTATCTCACTTAATTTCAGTTTTTCTGACAACCATTAACAAATGTAGGGAACAATGAAGAATTTCTACTCCTAGCTCCCTCTCCCATGAAAGCAAACTGGCCTTACTTACTTACTGAATATGTGGGGACTTTTGACTTAGCCCATTGATAGAATTCATCATACAGAGACCATATTTCTATGTAACCAAATAATAAGAACCAATATCAGATTACCTGAGCAATAAAAATGCTCTATCCTTCCTTTCTACTATCATCCCTTCTAGTAAGTCACAAGCCCAAAGTCAATTTTACTTTCTGTATTCCATAAATATATTAGGTCAGGATTGAACTCTCTATGCAAGTTTATGACCTAGAGATATTAAATCAATATGACTTAATAATGATAACATTTTAAGTGATAATCTAAAAGTGATATTAATGATAATTTAAAACACTGTTCTAATTGTAAAATAGCATAGAAGTATGAATAGAATAATTTTCCACATATATTTACCTATTTGTATCTAATTGTGGCCATTTTTTAGAATGAAGAGAGGGAAGAAAAAATTAAATATGCATGTTTATTTTATTATATATTTGAAAGGAATAGTAAGTTATGCATAGTAGATTTGTGGTTTCATGTGCAATCTTTTTTTATTATATTATGCTATTGAAATTCTTGTTTTATTTCATAAATTAAAAATAAAATTTCATAATGAAAAAATTATCAAAAGTAAAACTATTAAGTATATATTCAAGGTCACCCCTTGAATAGCATGCATCCTAAGGCCCACCCCTTCTGTTTAAAAATTCTTTTTTAAATGTCTTTTGTATTACATATCATCATAGTTTCCTCCAGAATTCTCTCCTTTTCCCCTCCCAGAGAGCTTTCCCTATACAAGTATTTTTTTAAAAGATAAAAAAAGTCAATGCAGTCACTGAGAAAAAAATCCCAAAATATGTGCAGTGGGCAACACCAAAAGATCTTTCATCTCTGCAAAGGAGTAGTGTTGAGACTGTCCTTTTATGTTGCTTTTTTTGAGCCATGATTATTCTTTGTCAATTCACTTTTCATTTTTATGTTTGTTCTTTCCATTTACATGATTGTAGTTATGTTACTATAGTCAACAAATATATTATTCTCTTGGCTTTGCTTACTTTATTATTTATCACTTTGTGAATTCATGTAGCTCTTGCTATATGTCTATGTATTAGTCATATTCATAATTTCTTAGAGCACAATAATATAATATTATACCCATATACCAAAACTTTTTTTTAGCCATTTCCCAATAAATAGGCAACTAGTTTGTTTCCATTTTTTTGCTATTATAAAAAGAGCTGCTATAGATTCTCCTTTAGACATTAACATGATTTTCCTAAAGTACCGATCCAATCACATTACCTCTTATTCAATAAACTCTAGTAATCTTCTATTACTTCCAAGATCAAATACCAAATGCCTTGCTTAGCATTCAGTCTTCATAACCCAGACTCCTGTTCCCTTTGCAGTCTTTTTATACTCTTTCATCGTGATATTGGCTGCTTTATTCTTCCATAAATAAGGCACTCCATTTCTGGTTGTCCTCTATATCAGGATGCTTTCCCTCTGCCCCAATTACTGCCCTTCCTGGTTTCTTTTAGGTCTAAGCCTAAATTTCACCTTCAATAGAAAGCCTATCTTAATCCCTCTTTTCCTCCTTTTCCTCTTTATATTATTTCCTAATTATCCAGTATATGACTTGCTTTGTATATATATTTTTGCATATTGTTTCTATTAGATTGTAAACTCCCTGAATATAGGGAATGCCTCTTTTTGTTTCCCCAATGCTTAGCACAGTGCCAACATATAATAGATACTTCAAAATTTATTGATTGATGTACCCCTTAATCAAGCCAAAGTTTAATAATGATTGGAAAAATTATTCCTGTACTCTGTCAGAAAGAAGAAAACATATAGAAGAATGGATGAGGATACAAAAATGAGGATTGAAAATGGAGGAAAGGGAAATCTTATTTGAACGATGAGAGGGGGAATGATTGATTTCTGTCATAGAAGAGAAATAATCTACAAAGACAGATGGAGTCTTATGATGGCCATTAACTAAAGGGATTTGGTACACTTATTTTGCTTTAGGAAAAAGGCAATTAGAACTTCTAGTGCAAATGATTCCCAGAAGAGTGGAATGTCATGGACCCAAGGAGGAGGTTTTAAGACAAACTGGGAACAAATTGACCAGGTGGAAGGCAAAGATTGATAATGCCCTGAATAATCACAGAGGTAAGTAGATTGCTACCACAGGGCAATATCCTCTCTATCACCTACAAGATTTGATATATTTCTAAGAGTAAGGCATAATAGAAAAAAAGGGGACTAGAACTCTTCAACAACGAGGTGATTCAGACCAATTCCAATAGACTTGTGATGGAAAGAACCATCTGCATTCAGAGAGAGGTCTATTGGTATTGAATATGGATCACAAGATAATATTTTCACCTTTGTTGTTGCTTACTTGTTTGCTTGTTTTTTCTCTCTCATTTTTTTTCCATTTTGATTTGATTTTTCTTGTGCAGCATGATAAATGTGGAAACATGTTTAGAAAAATTGCATATGTTTAACCCATATTGGATTACTTGCTGTCTAGGGGAGGGAAGGAGAAAAATATGGAACACAAGATTTTTGCAAGGATGAATGTTGAAAACTATCTTTGCATGTATTTTGAAAAATAAAAAGCTATTACTTTAAAAAATAAGAAAAATTTAAAAGGGGGACCAGGAGGCAAGCTTTACAAAGCAATACCTGGAACTGTTTAGAATAAAGAACCCCATAGAATAGAGAAAGACTAGAGAATAAAGGTTATTAAGCAAATACTACAAATGTAAAGCACACAGAAAGGGGAGATAAGTATGAAAAGTATGAGGTAAACAAATTTTTTTTAAAAAGAAAATTGAAATTCAAAAACTAATAAAACCGTTAGAAAGGAAAGAGAGAAAAGGTTATTCTACTTTGATTATTTAAGAGAAAAAGAGAGGAGAAGAATTAAGACCAGATAAAAATAAGAAAGAAAAAGGAATGATATACAAAAACTCAAAGGCAAAGAACTAACTAATGGGATGGGCAATGGAGCATGAAGATGAGAAGATCCTTAAAGGATCTTCTTTAAGGAGTAGGGTCACCTTAAAATAAATTAAGATAAATTAATTGAATAGAGAAAGTACTGTGTTTATAGTAGAAACAGGAAAAAAAATTCATAATTGAAAGTAAATGGAGAAAAATATAAACCTAACATGATTTTAAGTGTGAATGGAATAAACAATATAATAAAATGAAAATAAGTGGCAATTTTTCCCCCTAAGGCAATTGAGGTTAAGTGACTTGCCCAGGGTCACATAGCTGGGGAATGTTAAGTGTCTGACACCAGATTTGAACTCAGGTCTTCCTGACATCAGGGCTGGTGCTCTATCCACTGCAACACCTAGCTGCCCCATAAGTGGCAATTTGATAAGAAAAACAAACCCCTCAATTTATTTATAAGAACACACTAACATTATATTTGGTAATTATAATACATGTATATATGCCATGGTATTTGGTTAATACATAATAATGTACATCACATTTGGCAATTTGATAAGAAAAACAAACCCCTCAATTTATTTATTTATTTATTTTTCTTTTTTTTTCTTTTATTTGCATAACATATGTGTGGGTAATTCTTCAACAATAACCCTTACATAGCTTTCCGTTACAAATTTTTCCCCCCAACTCCCCACCCCTCCCCTAGATGGCAGGATACCCACTACATGTTAATTATGTTAAAATATTGGCAAATTGAATATATGTATACATATTTCCAAACTTATCATTGTTGTGCAAGAAAAATCTTATCTACACAAACGATATATCAGATAAAGGAAATACAATGTAAGCAAACATCAATCAAGGAGTATGAGAATGTTATGTTGTGGTCCACATTTCACATCCCTCTCTCTGGGTGTATATGGCTTTCTTCAGTGAACAATTGGAGGTGGTTTGAAACATTTCATTGTTGAAGAGAGCCATGTCCATCAGAATTGATCGTCATATAGTACTGTTGTTGCTGTGTATAATGATCTCCTGGTTCTGCTCATTTCACTCAGCATCAGTTCATGTAAGTCTCTCCAGGCCTCTCTGAAATCATCTTGCTGGTCATTTCTTACAAAACAATAATATTCCATAATATTCATATACCATAATTTATTCAGCCATTCTCCAATTGAAGGGCATCTATTCAAATTCCAGTTTCTAGCCACTACAAAAAGGGCTGCCACAAACATTCTTGCACATGTGGGGCCCTTTCCTTCCTTTATGATTTCTTTGGGATATAAGCCCAATAGAAATGCTGCTGGGTCAAAGGGTATGCACAGTTTGATAACTTTTTGAGCATAGCTCCAAATTGTTCTCCAGAATGGCTGTATC